>NDXB01003817.1:0-18852 GCA_002631895.1 Agapornis roseicollis | reverse complement strand
GGCCCCTTCGACTGGTTTGGGTTTTTTTTTTTTTTTTTTTGCTTTGCAGTGTGTGTGTGTTATTTTTTTCCCCTTCTGCCTCGCTAACAGCTGCTCGCAGTGTTGTATCCTGAGTGATGATGAGGTTCTGAAAGTGTTTTTTTGGAACAGATGGCCAGGAGAGAGCTGGGGAATGTGCCAGCAGCGAGCTGGGGAATGCGCCAAGTCCTGCAGTGACTGAGTACTCCGGGTTCCAGCTCGCGTGCCTTTCCCCTGCCCTCTGCCCCAAGTGGCGCCAGCAGGACTTCCCAGCTCGCGCTCCGAACATCTGGAGTCTGCGACTGCCAGAAGAGCCTGGATGGGGGGAGGATGAGGAGAAAAAAATCCCTCACCCGTCGCTCCCCGCTCCGGCTTAGCTCCCATGGCCACGGCGATGTTGCTGCCTAGCACGGGGGCTAAGCAAAGGCAAACAGGGGAGAGGGGAAGGCAAAGAAAATGAACCTCACCATGGGAGATTGGGGTGGGCTTTTTTTTAGCACCCAGGGGGGGCTGTTCAGTGCCGGGGGTGTTTTATAGGGGCAGTAGCAGTTGGATCCTGCTCTGTGATGCACTGTGGTTGTGCTGCCTGGATCCCGTGAGATGTGGGGGGCTGCGGCACGCAGCTGTGCACCCACAAAAATACTGGTGTCTAGGGAGAGCACCCGGCCATGCCCCCTGATCCTACCCCGAGCCATCGTGCTGCCTTCCTGCAGGGCACCAGAGTTTGGCTCTGCTGAGAAACGGCTATAAAAGGAGAGTGTGCAGACAGCAGGCTGGACCCAAACCCCCCCAAAACCTGTGCGAGGCGTTCANTTCCTGCAGGGCACCAGAGTTTGGCTCTGCTGAGAAACGGCTATAAAAGGAGAGTGTGCAGACAGCAGGCTGGACCCAAACCCCCCCCAAAACCTGTGCGAGGCGTTCAGGCAACCTCCTGCCACTCGGGATCATGTCCCATGCAGAAATGGGGTACACCAGGGATGAAGAAACTTGAATTCCCCTTTCTGGGCCACCTCCTTCCCCTGGTGTGTCCCCAGTTGCTGCTGGAGGATGTTCTTGGCTGAAGCCAAGGGCAGGTCCCCCGCTCTTCCCAGGACATCAGTGTGGCCCCAGCAGGGTTCAGGGCTCTGCTGAGGGTGCACAACCCACACCTCCACTGTGGCACGACTATTGTGAGTGTGGTGAAGGGCAAGGCTTAGTTCAGACCACGTGTATAATCAAGCCAAAGGGATCTTTAAAAAATGAAGACTATCATCAGAATTCACCACCCCCCATGCAGCTTTTGGTTTTTAAAGGAAAAGGCATTTGAAGCCCTTCAATTACCCCCTTTGCTGCTTATAAATGAGATCTCCCATCACCAAACACCCTCGGTCAAGTCTCAGTTGCAACAACGAAAACCACCGTATAACTATAGTTAAGGCTGGAAGGGAGGGCTTTTTTCCCCCTAGTCAAGTTTGAGAGGCTAAAGCCAACTTTTCTATTTAACAAAATGGAGTGGAAAGAGGGGGGGAAACACCCATTTATGTTTCACATTGCAACAGCAAAGTCTGAACAACAACCTAACATTAAGGACAACAGATAATCTGCCCTCAAAAACAAAGCAAAAGGAGACGCACAATCCAGCAAAGGCAACATCTGGAGCCCCTGCCTGCCAAAACAAACTCCAACCAGCTACTTTTTAGTGTGAAAAGCTCACGGTGCCCCAGCACATTGCAATCAGGGAGCTGAGAGAGTGAGTGATAAAGGCAGAGACACAATAAAACGGAGATGACAGGAGATAAGGGTGCTGTGGACCCAGCGGTAGAGCTCAAGAAGCAGAGGTCTGTGCTTGGGCTTGCTGTGATTCTTTGTAAGAGAGACTACAAAAGGAAACCCCCGAAACAACACCGCCACAAACACAACAACCACCCCAAGGTCGGTAACTCAGAGGAACTGCTCAGTGAGCAGTGGTTTGGGAGAACTGATTAAAAACACACACAGCTTAGTAAAAACGTGACTATTTCCAACTGAATGAGGGCGCGGTGATTTGGGGCCAAGGCATTGCATCCTCATCCAGCCGCCCGGGTGAGACCCCCCAGGAGAGACATCCCTTCACCACCTGATATCCAGAGCCTGGATCTTCCCTGCACAGCCATCCCGGATCTATGACTTCCGTCCCTTGTGCTCAGGATGCCATTGAGTTCCTTGGCTCAAGGAGAAAGGGAGATACCAAGATGAACCCTCCCAACACAGACTTTGCATCCCCACTCCTACCTACCAGGAATTACTACTGAGTTTGGTACCTATGGGGTTTGGGTTCCTCATCAGCTGAGTGTGCTCTTGAAATCACCTAAGCAAATATAGCTGGACATAAAATCACATCTATCAGCCAGGGGAATCCGCAGAATGCCCTAAACTTGGACTTTCCCAAGCAGCAGAAGTACATTTGCAAGACACTTTCCAGAAAGAAAAGCGAGGCAGAGCAGGGACCAAGACCCTGCCTCAGGTATAAAGCCCAGCTTTCTTTTTGGATAGGGCCTCTGGGGAAGGGTTAGGATGGATCTCCTTCAAGAACATGGAGAAAAGGCAGATTTTGTCCTACTGATGCTGCTTCTGTTTGTCAGTGGTGGCCCACTGGGAGCCAGGATGTGCCTGTTAGAGTTTCATTGTTCGCGCACTCTGGACGGGATGGGGCTTTTCTCCATGCATATGCTCCAGACCAAACTTTAGAGAACAAATGCCATAAATGGAAGGCTTTTAATTCTTAATTTAATTTTTTTCTCATTAAGGATGGATCCAGCCCTAACCCTCAGATGTGAACTCTCTGGGATTTGGAGCCGTTTGAAATCTGGCTCTGCGTTTCATCTTCAAGCTTACTTTGGTTTACATAAGTCAGGATAATGAGTCTCAGCCCACTGGGCATTCAAAGCCTGAAGACACACTCAGAAATCTATTGAAGCCCCAAAAGGGCTTCTTCTCTTCCCTCTTGACTTGGGAAGGTGACCCGAGACTCCAACAGCAATCTGCTGAAGCCCCAAGAAGGATGCTTGTCTTCTTCTATCCTAGCTTGGGGGGACAGAAGACCCAACTCTCACCTTGCCCTAGGGTTAGTGGCATCACATCAGTGTCCCTAGGCCACCACTGCTTGTGGCACTATGGACCCCACAATGAACCCCAGATTCTGGGCCATGCCCAGGAGCTCCCCATGCACTTCCCAGTTTCAGCCAGTGCTGTTGGCTGTGGCTAAGCAGTGCAGCATCTCTGCCTGGTACTGCTGCTCCAGGAGGATAAATACAGGCTATGACAGTGAGAGGAAGTGACAGGGAGTGTGCTATTGTGCTTATTTATAAACTAAATTGTTGTAGGATGATTTGTTGGGCTAAAGAGGAGGAAAAGTGAGGAAACCTGCCCGAATTGGAGGCAGATCTTAATGACACCGGGGAAGGAGCCTGCTCCCCAGCTCAGCTGCCCATTCATCCATTAAAATCCTGCTGATTTATTATCCCGCCTGACAAGCAAGCCCAGAAAGCAGGGGGAAGTTCAATTCAAGTTTACAAAACTCTTTTTGTCATAAAAGCCTGAACAAAGACATCAATCACTCCTTTAATTCACCCATGTCACTCTCCGAGAGGAAAACTGGCAGAGCGCTCCGCTTCCTCCTCCCGCCGCTTGACGATGATTTCACCTAATTGGTTCAGTGTTAAGTAACCTAAAGGAATGCAGGGTGTAATTAGATTTAACGTTGTTTCCTCAAGATACCCACATGTCCTTCAGGTCATACATCTTCCTAATGTGTTTATACATACAACGTCTCCATTAGCTACTTTTTTGTTGTCGTCGGGGCGATTTTTCTCAGAGATAAGTGTTAGATTAAACAAAACAGAAAACACAGGCGGGCGACCGTGTTTTTATGGGCTCCAAAAGGCGGCTCAAGGTTGGTTTGGTTTAACAAGTAACAGCCCCAAGATGACTCTAATAGGATCACGCTCGTGTTTAAACACACGATGGGCCACTAACGAGAGGAAGAGCCTGGCGCGGAGGACGGGGAGGAGAGAAAAGCTTTTGATTAGAGAGGAATGCAGTTATTACAAGATCAGACAGATGGAGGAGAAAAAGCAAGAGGGAAAGGCAAGGGATGAAAAAACCCAGGAAATATCCAAGAGATTGGGAAAAGAAGGAACCCCCTTTGGATTCCTCCTTTTTTTCCCCCCTTTTTCCCCTCCCTTTTGTAACTTTTCCCATTATCTGGGGGGCATTGGGGGAGGCTGTAACATACCTTCCTTTTTTTAGATCTTCCTTCTGCTTGTAAGGTCCTAGTGCACTGCTCCACGCATTCAGAGAAGCTCATGTTACTGTGGTCAGCACTGTAATCCAGGTCTGCTAGTCTGGCCAGGGAAAGGATATAGTTACAGGCTATTCTCAAGATGGCCAGTTTGGACAACTTTTGACCATAAGAATAGCAGGGAACCTAGAAAGGGTAACAGGGAAAAAAAGAAGAATTAATTAAAAATTAGGCCAGATAAACAAAATATCTTGCTTGAAGCATGGCAAAACAACTGTAGGTTATTTTCTTAGCAGTTTTTAACATAAATAGGAACTCCAGCGATAAAAGGCCATATGGTCCCAACAGGTTTTTAAGAACTCCCCTGCTGCTCTCCATGGGGATGAAAGCAACACGAAGCCTCTTGATTTCAGCAGGGCAGTTCTGCTTAAAATGTGATGGCAGGATACGGCCTGGGATGTCTGCCTGCTGCTCAGGCTGCTTCTCAGAGGCCCTGTTTGTCTCAGGAATCTGCAATCCCCATGCCATCCAGTTATTCTTCTTGAGTAACTATCTCCCTGCAAGTAGCTCCAATGCCATTGTAGGTCTTGCAGAATAAGGCACTAAGGGGGGTATGAGCAAATATATCACAACCTGGTGTTTTTGTGCTCAAATAGCATCAATCGTGACTTCCAGCCCATGCAAAACACCAATGCTGTTGTAGGAGCAGGACCTGGAGGCTGTAATTCTTACCTGCCGAAACACCCCATCATGGTACCTCACCTCCCAGAAACCAAACCAGAGCCTGGTTTAGGGCTCTCGCCATATCTGATGCAATTTATGTCTTTACCCTTGAAGGTTCCTAGTGTAACGCGAAGCATTCAAACAGTTCAAACTAAGCAATGTGTACCTAAATAACTGAGCAACATACGCTTCCTGCTGCACAGGGTTTGACTGCTTGCCGATTGTGATCCACCAAAGCCCTACGTATAGGCTCAATTTTGCACACACAGCTTCAACGTGTCCAGCTTAAAGAGGGCTCTTCCTCTGAGTTCAATAGGCCCGGGGCCCCGCTTGCTAGTTTGCAAAATTGCTAAAGGTCATTCAGCCTTTAACGCACAGGAGCCTATCGCCTACGGGAAACTGGAGCCGGGCATTCATCTGAAATCCATCCTAGCCACTCATGTTGTCTGACCGCCCATCAATCCTAAGTTTTCATACTACATCAATCACTGGAATACCGCAGTGTCCCTCTACCATCTGCCTCCATACCCGTCTCCATCCTCCTCATCCGTCTAGGGCGTCACGCTCTGCTTAAGGTTGGAGATTTTAATGCTTCTTGCCATGCCCATGCCTCAGCTTCTCTTTTCTCCAACACACTTCTCAGGTATTCCACCTAGCTCCAACTAACCTCAGTTCCATGTCCTCAGCTAGATGTGCCTTCCCCGTATCCAACAACCATGATAGATGCTTTTTGCCCATGAATTTAGTCGGATAAGATGAACCCCTGCCAATTTTGAGCACCCACAACACTCTTGCTTATGTTGAACTTGGCTCCTACAGTCTTCACCTGAAGGCCCCCAGATCCTGTACCTGAATTGAGGACAACAGACTTATTCACCTCTATTGTGACACATGCTTTTTGTCCTCCACCATCCCTTCAGCATCTTTTCCAGGAGAAAAAGATCAAACCACCTTAGAAGATGGGTGTGTGGAAGCCATCCCATGCCTTTGATGGCCCTTGCTGCTCTTCCCTGAACTTTTCCTAGTCCGTTTTGGATCAGAACAACTCATGGTATTCATGTTGTGGGTGCTCTGTGGATCCATCTATCTAATAGATGCTATGTTCTCTGTTTTGTTTCATAGTCCTTTTCTCGTAACTCCTGATCTGATTTGTGACCACTGCCAGGCATTGACATGAGACTTCCGTTGAACCCCCTATAGAAACGCTGAGGTCTTTCTTCTCTGAGATACTGGTCAGCTCAAGGTCTGTCACTGTGTATGAGGAATCTGTTTTTTTTTCCCATATGCATCACTTTATCTACATTGTATTTATTTAATCTGCCATATCATTACCTAGTCACTCACAGTCATAAAGTCCCTCTGTAATTCTTCTCATCTCTGCTACCTTTAGCAAATAGCAGTACCCTCTGGTGGAGTATTGCCAGCAAACTTCCCATTGCACTGCTCACCCAACTTTCCAGGTCCTTTACAAACACACTCAGCAGCACAGCTCACATAGTTTCAGGCAGTGGGACCTTTGAAGTCTCCAACCCAACTCCCTGTTTGAAGCACTAAGATCAGAGTAAGACCCCAGTTTGTCTACTCATGAGTTCCCTCCCCGTAGGAACTACCCCTTTTCCCCTTCCCTCCATCCCCTGCCTGTCCACCAATCACTAACCCACACTCCTGCCCATGATGCTCGGTTTCTTCAAGCACTCTGAGGGAGGAGCTCTGCCATAATACTCATGGAAATCCAAACCAACTACAATTGCTTGGATCATCCTTATTCACAGGGATTTTAACACTGTTGACACCATGGGCCAATTGGCCTGTATGCTACAGCTGAGGTGCCCATCAGTATCCAGCCTTTCCAGAAGCAAGTCAAAAAGCTTCAAAGGGCCTTTTTTTATCCATACAATGTGCTACTGATACCCCTGATGAGGCAATGAATCATAGAATAGTTTAGTTCGGAAGGGACCTTTGGAGGTCACCTAGTCCAACCCCTCCCTGCAATGAGCAGGGAATCTATTTATTCCCTGGGAATACCCAGTGTCACTGCTGCATTCTCCTCAGGTGACAGTTGCGCAAAGCAAAACCTCTGCTGGTAACACCAACCCAAAAGGGACAGAGCCACTTCCACGTCCTTCCTGCTGGAAACGTCACTCTGTGTCCTATGCGATTCAAGATACACCCTGTAAGACCCTCTTTCCAAAGCTGGCAGTCAAGGAAAAGGCAAGGCTGAGTGCTGTCCCCATCTCTCCATAGTGAATCAGTGGGGTGGTTGGAAATGGCCGGAGTTCATTTCCATGGACATGCTGGAAAGGGGCACAAAGGGCCCCTTTTTGACAGACAAACCCTCTCTCTAAATCCTCATCTTCACTTCTTCCGCAGCATGGTGCACTCACCAACTGTGCTTGCCCTCAGACCCTAATACCTGGCCCCCAGATGCAACAAACTGAGAGTTACTTTGAAAGCAAGAGCTTCAGGCAGCAGAAACACCCAATGTAACAGTGGAGATCCCAGATCAAACAGCAGCGTGAAAAGAACAAAGCAAGATGGAAACTGAAATGGAAGGATTCGGTGAAATGTGGGAACAATTTCAGAATTAGAGCAAGAAGGAAGCTAAATCGAGTGGAAGGAAAATAGACCACGAAATCCTTGAGGCTGATGCACAGACGCTGTCCGGTTACAACACAAGAAGGCAAAAGTCTCTTTTTCCTCATCTGTTTTGCTCTTTTGTGTTATAAAAAAAAAGCCAAAAAAACAACCCCAAAACAAGAAGAAGGAACAAAATAAAACACAAACTGTTCTGTAGGACGTTTGCTACTAATTGCAGGAAAGATCCCAGTGCTAACACAGCTGACAAAGCCCTTGACTGGGATTACACAACGCTCTTCCGACATGCTCCAGCAAAGTCCAAACTGGAGCTGCCCCATGCATCCATGGGAAGAGGTTCACCTTGAGCAGCCCAGATACCATTGTGATGGGTGCGGGGCACCAACACTAGGAGATAAGAGTTTTGCCATGGTTACAGTGTTAGAATAACTATTTCATCTGAACCCTCCCTGTCTTGGCTCAGCTCCTGCCATTTTAATGTTTCCTTTTGAATTAAACATGGGAAATTGAGAGAGGAATGAGCCACTTAGCTCAGATCCAGATCCGAAGCTTCCCCCAGTGGAGGTGGTAGTGTAAGACACTACATTAACGTAAAGCCAATAGGGTAGGGGATATAGATTTGCACAAGCTGGAATGAAGGGTATTGATGGCACACCTGGATGCCAAGAACATCCAACCCAAACCAAAGCAAGCATCTTAGAAATAGGAAAACAGCCTGATGCTGGTGTGGCCGTGCAGGTGTAACCCTCCCAGCTCCCATGGTACACAGATTTTCATCAGGAGGTAATGTGAGCAGGCCTCCACCGTGCTCCTGGTCAGTACCAAGCCCTTTCCTTCCATCACCTTCTTACTCATCAAGCCTGAAATGAATAGAACACCAGTGCTTTGGTGGGAGAGTGGTGAAGTCCAGAGCTGAGCAGATCCATTCAGAGCCCGAGGGAAGCAGGGGAGAGCTCCAGTTCCCATGAAGTTAATGACAATCCCTTATCTGACCCCACTGGTTTCTGCAGAGCAGCAGCGCAGCTCACCATCTATCCTGCAATATTTGCAGTGATTAAAGGGAATTAGGAAGGAACTGCAACTGAAATTTCACACTGATCTGAAGGAATGCAGCTGTCTGCTAGAAAGCAAAGCATACTGGCACCATCCTCAGCTTTGGGAGATCAGCATAACAGTGGGCTGGGACCAGCAGGAACCAGGGCTTCAGACAAAGGATGTCTGTTGGTTGTGTCTGAGAAGGTCTCTGCAGAATCTCTCCGGTCTTATCAGTGATCCCCAGGCTGGCAGGGGCTGAAGATGAACGCTCTTGAGGCATATTCCTGTGCAGAAGAGCCCTTCTTTGGCAGGAAGATAGGACGGGATGTGACCTATCAGGTCTTTTCTATCCTTGCCATTTGCAATTCAGAGGCAGTGCCCTTGGAAGTCTCAAGATGCTCCCTTGAAGTCTATGGGAAGTCTGCTGCATCCCTAACTGGGGCAGTGCTCAGCCCACAGCCAGCCCTCTCGAGGGTCATGGTCACCCACTAGTGACATGGTCTTGGGGTTTATTCACACCCAGGACACAGGCAAGAAGACAGTGGGATAAGGTTGGGGAACAACTGGAGAAAAAAGATGGGTGAGAGGGTAAAATAACCACCCTGGCCATATGAGGGTGCAGGGTATGTTCACCATGATAGGTCCATGGGGAACAACCAGAGGCATACCATGGACTTTAGAAACATTAAGCCAAGTCATACCACCAAACTACTGGATGGATAGCTCTGTCTTTATCAGTAAGATACAATTTCTATGTCCACTCTCCATTAATGTGATGGAAGAAAGAAGGGGTTTGGGTGCTGGGGGTCCAAACCTCTCTGTTACTGTGCTGGAAACAGGACTTTGCAGCACAGAGTTGCACAGATCCCTTTCACATGAAGGTCACATAGGGCAGAATAGGCTCTCCTGGGTAAAGCAGGGAAGATGGGGTGGCTCCAAGGCAGAGAAATGTCTGTGTTCGTGATGCAGTGTAAGCTAAGCCCTCTTGAGAGCTAGCTCCTCCCCAACATGCCATAATAAGCTGCTGAATTTACCTGCCTGCTAATCCATCTGGTTTATTTTTATGCTGGGAGTTAAAAAACATCAACCCCTCCCTCAGGAGAGCATCTGGCTGCCTCTTCCCCACGCCTGATCACCACAGAACTGCACTGTCTCATTGTTTGTGCTGTGCCTCCTGCCAAAAACGTTTCCAGAAGGTTGATGCAAATGTCCAGTGCTTAATAGTTCTGGCCCTCATACATCCCTCCTTCCACTCCAGAGTGAGTCAGATGTTTCCTGGGGTTAGGGCACCGCAAGGGAAAGGCAGCAGGGCTGCTGGTGTTTCCTGTGCACAGGGGAAACCTTCCTCTCACCACCTAAGGTATCTCCATGGCTGGTGCATGAACTACTGTGAGGAGAAGGGGAAGTTGTGGATGCCCCATCATTTGGACGTGATAAAGGCTAGATGGGGCTTTGAGCAACCTGGTCTAGTGAAAGATGTCCTTGCCGATAGTGTGGGGTTGGAACTAGGTGAGCTTTAAGGGTCCCTTCCAACTCAAACCAGCCTGGGATTCGATCAGCCTGAAGGCCTTGTCCAGAAGGTCATTGTCTGTGTTATATCGTGGAGCATGTTTGGGAAGGGTTTGGATCCAGCTGTTTTCTTTCCACCCAGTTCTGGATGGAGAAGTTCCTACTTCTGAAGTTCCTTCTTCTTGGGGGACCCATTGGTTGATGGGTTAGTTAGTGTGTTCAGATTCACCAGCAAGGGACTTGGCTTCCCTACCTTGTTCCTTACAGCTACATGCCCTGAGTCATCCTAACATCCCAGATAGGATATGATGATTTACACACTGTTTGATGGGAAAGCCTGCAAGCATTACTGGGATGTCCTTTCCCAGTCCTGCCAGACCCCTTCAGTACAGTTGGTTACTAGTGAGTGGATATGGTGATTGCAGTAATAGCATCATGGAAGCAGTTTCCATGGCGTGACTGAATTTAGGACCCACAATGAACCACCAAGCAACTTGCAGCTATCACACAGGCAGCTTAGCTGCCTGCAATACTACTCCCAGAAGCTGCTGAATCGCCCTGGTCCTCCTCCTGCCCATGGCACAGCAGCAGCCAGCTTCCACTTATGGCTCCTCCATGCCACTGGTGCTCACTACACCAAACTGGACCTTTGGGGCAGCACAACATGGGTTTGAACCCAGCAAGGCCAGATCCTGCTTTGTAGATGTGCTTCATCTTCAGCTAGATGCTCAGAGCCCTGTTCAACCTGGCCTTGAACACTGCTAGGGATAGGGCATCTACCACCTCTCTGGGCAACCTGTGCCAGTGCCTCACCACCCTCATAACAAATAATTTCTTCCTTATGTCTCGTCTAAAACTACCTTCTTTTAGTTTAAACCATTACTCCTTGTCCTATCACAACAAGCCCTACTAAAAAGTCCCTCCCTATCTTTCTTATAAGCCCCTGTAAGTACTGAAAGTCTGCAATGAGGTCTCCCTGAAGCCTTCTCCAGGCTGAACAAGCCCAGCTCTCTCAGCCTTTCCTCATAGCAGAGGTGCTCTATATCCCTCTGCTCACTTGTGTGGCCCTCACTCCTCTGGACCCTCTCCAGCAGCTCCATGTCTTTCCCATGCTGAGGTCTCCAGAGCTGGATGCCGTACTCCAGGTGGGGTCTCACCAGAGCAGAGTAGAGGGTCAGAATCACCTCCCTCAACCATCACTGTGCCAATTGCTCCTCTAGTCCCACCAGCGATAGGAGCTATTTCATACCAGGGGCACATAGGGCTTTTGTTTCTCTGCCACAAGGCTGCAGCGGTGGGAATGGGCAGCCCTGTTCAAGCCAAGCAATCACAGCAGCTTCAAAGCAAGCCACAGGCAGCAGAGCATCCAGCCAGGGACCGAACCTAGCTTCCAAACGCCAACAGGAACAAAAGCAGCATCCCTCAGGCAGGAGCACTAGTCCCGACCCAGGCGCCTTTGCCTCTTGGGTGGGTCCACGCTGTCAAATAACCCAGCTCCCGGTTCCCTCCCAGCTCCTGGCTCCCCCATTGCTCACATTGCAAAACCATGAGTTCACTCCTTGGAGCAAATGAATTGGCTTCCTCCAAACAAAACCTAGGTGTGGTGCTGGGTGAGTTCACCCCAGGGATCTCTTCCAAATGGCAGTCTGGTTAATGCTGCCCCAGCACTGGCTCCGCTCCATTTTGGACAGTCCTGCGCTATCCCTGGACGTTTTGCACGGTCAAAGCCTCCTGCAGATCCTCAGGGCATGCAACACACACTCTCAGTATCATGCATGAAAAATACCACATTGCTGGGCTGCAACAACGCTCTTATTGCAGGCTCTTTGAACCACCTCCCAGAATAACTAACTACACAAAGGGCTACTGCAGTATCACAGGAGAAACTCCAGGGCATCTCCTCGAGAAGGGGCTACCCTCAACCACTGCAGTGGCGAAACACTTTGACTGACATGTTAGTAGTGGTCACCATATGTGAGGTCCAATGGGTCCAACTCACCTGGGGAATAGGACAACAAGCTCCACTGGAGCTAGTGGCATTGCACCAGTCTTGTCTTGGTGCTCTTTAGTCACCAGTCACTGATGGACACCACAGGGGTTTCCACTCCCTTTCTATCACTTCTTAGACTCAGGAGCTGCCCCAAGCCCAGCTCAAGGAGCACAACTCTCCTGCAGACACAGACATGGCTCTGCTTGCATCCCTGCATCCCTGCTTGGCACAAGAGACAGTGCTAACTGGGACCGGGGTGGCATATATCACTTTGTGAACACACATGGCATGAGCCCAAGGAGATGCAGGAAGGGAAACAAAGAGCCTGAGGGAATCTGCTGTTAGCTACCATAAAAGTGTCCCACCTCCCCACCACAGCCCAGAGAGGAATTTGAGAGTGGATTAAGGCAGGGAGCAGAGGCTGGATTCAAAGCCTGACAGAGAAAAGCAGGCTCTTTCCTCTGATTTCAGCAGGAGCCGTAAGAAAACACAGAGGTTAACTCGGGGTGGCTGCAGCAGGCACAGCAAATACCTCCCGACAGGAGCGGGATTTGTAGCAGAGGATAAAATCAGTTAGGCAGCAGCCAGGGGAGCAAACAAACCCCATTCCTGGTGACACACAGGCATTGTTTTCAGGAGTTTTGTCCTTTTGTCTGGTTTCTCCCTTATTTTCTCTCCCCTCATGTTGCTTTAGGCCAGTATTTTGTAATCTTTAGCTGTTAAACCACAGTGCCACTCAGTTCTTCTGCAGCCGGGCTCTAAATAACCCTAAGCATCACTCCGGCCCAGCTGAAACCACCGAGATGCTGCAGTTAACACTGTGCTGTTTGATGACGAAGTACAGCGGTGGCATCACACATTGTAAACAACACGTGGAGGATGCTCCATCTCGGCTGAAGCCCAGCAGCATCTCTCCAACTGCCACCGTGGAGCAGAGCCAAACCTTCCTGCTGTCACCCCCAGGGAGCTCACTGGGAGGTTCGTCTTAAGGAGATGTGTTTGAAGGCATCACAGGGCTTCCTGCTGGTGGGATCATGGGGGGATGAATCACTGGGAAGAGGGCTGGGAGATGTCAGCAGGTGATGGAGAAAAGCTCTCAGTCTTCCCACCACACAGTAAGGACACTGGTCCCACACAGTGTCCCGCCTGCAGAGGTGACAAACCACAGCCGCCTTTGGGATGACACACAAAGAGGACAAGCACGTAATGATGCATCCCCAGAATAGTCACAGCCTCCACTGGTTGTGGCTATGGCACTGCTCAAGCCACAGGCTCCGCCTGACTTGTCCCATCCAACCCCTGCAGACAGCTTGCCCTATGCCACCCCACAGCAACGCAACCTTCTCCCATGGTCTTGAGGCTGCTGCTTCTGATGTCCCACCATGCTCCCAACGGGAGCGAGAGGGGTCTTCTCTGCCCTGATTTAACACCAAGCCATAGCAGCCACGTGCATTCCGGCAGCAAAGAGTGAAAGGATGCTGGTGTGGGGAGAAAAACCTCTACTCCAGCAGCTAAAAAGCCCTATAAAACCCCAAAATATCCCCTGAACCCACACGAGTGTGGAGAGCGAGGCTGTCAGCTGCTGAGGCTGAGAGAGCCCTGGTAATGCAGTGGTGAAAAGATTTAGAGAAAAGTCAATATGCTTCAAGGGAAAATAAATGTCTGTGGACACATTTGCTCTTGGCGCAGACTCGAGCTCGCTGTGGCTCCATGCTTTGCAGTTGGACAGCAGCGCTCCATAGAGAAACCAGATGTGCAAGAGTAGGCAGGCTCAAGATGAGGAAGGTTGCTGTGGTTGTCCCTGTCCACCGAGGGAGAGTTTGCTGCCACCTTAGGGTCTGTCAGCACAGCTGAGAAACTCAATCAACCCCTGTGAGTGCTATGGGTTGGTGGGAGCTGGTTTGCTTGGGTGCCCGCTACAGCCTAACAGAGAAGAGCACTATCTCCTCCTGGCCAAGGCCTCCAGGAGCAAACTGATGGCTAAGTCAATGCTGTAATAACTGTTCAGATGGCTCTGTTTCACACCTGGGATGTATTGGAGTAAGCAACCCTTGCTGCCAAAAGGAATTTGCAAGCAAAGAATGGAGCCAAGTGTTGCTGGCAACCATGACCCAGCCTGGGTAGCAGATGTGCAGTGGTGGCATTGCATCTTGTCTCCTCTGAGCAGTTGCACTGCTTCATGAGCTGGAACATCCACAAAGGCACTTCAGATGGAGGAGGAGATGACCCTTGGGCTCTTGTGAACTCATTGCTGCATCTCCTCATCAGAGATGTTTGAGTTCATTGACCACCCACAATGGCAGAGAGAGGAAGAGAAAAGTGACAACCCACCATGTCACTTATGGGAGGTCCGGGTGCAGCTGGGACAGTTCAGCTGGACAGCAAGAACTCACTGACCAGCACTCACCAGGGCATCCGAGGGCAGACCAGTGCACCAGGTAGGAGCTGCCCAGTTATGGGGACCGGAGCAGCACCCAGGAGGGACACCCAGAAAGGCAGCAGCAGAGGGACAGCAAAGTATAGCAGAAGTATCTCCACCATGTCAGAGTGGTTTAGAGCTGGTGAGTGTTTCCCATGGGGAACTACCCTATTAGCCCCAGTGGAAGGATCACGTGGACAAATGATGCTCTGGATTGAGCAGGGAAAACCTCTTCCAGCCTGAGCACTTACAAGTGCCAAGATTAAGGGGATACTCAGGAGCATCTAGTCTTGAGTCCCACTTCAGTGTTACAGACCTATGGTGAAGGCAGCAGCTCAATACAGACAGGAGAGAAACCCTCATTCCCAGTGGCCATAACACCAAGGAGCAAGCACTACAGCAACGACACATCTCTCCCAACAGCAGCCAGCTTCCCGTCTACCTCCTACCTCTGAGGTGGCCCTGGCCTTGGAGGCGAGCCGGGGACAGTTTAGTGCTCAGGGACACGGCTGGATTAGTCTCTCTGGTATGAAACAACTGTGGTTGGCTCTTCCTCCATCAAGAACTGGGGGAAAAAAAAGGAAAACAACACCCCTTCCTGCCATCTGGATTGCTAGACGACACAAGCCGAAACATGTGTGCCATATGTACACAGCTGCGCAGTGCAGGGATGCCGCTGTCAGCCCATCTGCCCCACACGCTGTGTGCCAGTCACTCACCCTAGGGTGGGCTGCTGAGATGGGGAAGGTGTCCTGCATGGCTTCCCCTTCTCCTCTTCCTCACCAGGCATGGATGGGCTCCTTCCTACAAGCACTAGGGTTTTATCCCATGCATACCAGCAAGGATGGGCATCTCCAGTCCCACGCATCCAAACAGGGTGGGGAAGGGGAAGATACCAGTGCTGGGTACCGGTGGTTGAGTGGGGCTCCACATCCAGCATCGAACCCTTTCACAAAGGGGCCGGAGCCGGCTGTGTGCAAGCACTGTGCTCTCCTGTGCTTCTCTCCCGGCTGTCTGTAGGGAGGTATCAGTTTCAGTGCCTCAGGAAAAGCCTCCCAGCTGCTTAAGGGCCTGATACGTGATGACAAGGAGGGGACGGAGGACTAACCGAGGAGCAAGAAGTAAACCAAGGCCCGTGGCTGTTGCCACAAGGGGGTTGCCTCCTGCGTGGGGCTCAAGGCTCTTTGTATACTCGGGGATGTAAACAGCTGATGCTTACCTGAAGCAAGAGAAAGCCTCCCTATTGCATTTCCCTCCTCAAACACATCTCTCCGCACCCCTGCTTCCCGCTGGACATGACAGAACGCAACGTCCTCTCATCTGATCCAAACTGCTCCTCACAAACCCTTTCCGCCAGCACCGGTGTGAATGATTTGAGTGACAAGCCAGTGCCGTGCGTATGTTCCATGAAGCTGACTGTCACCTGATGTCATGTACAGCACCAAGCATGCCGCTGGCAGCCCAACAAGAAATGGATGCAAATGTCATCCAATGATGGTCGGGACAGCCAGCCCACCCCTCAGCAAATTGCTAGGAAAACCTTGCAACAAGCGTTTCCCAGAGAATGATTCCTTTCTCTCTGCAGCGCGAATACAGCTCTGCCTGTATGTTTCTGGGCTGACCCTGGAGACCGGCTTTCATGGGAAGAGAGGACAGCAACTTGTTCTCCAGGCTCTTTGTGCTCCCAGCTGAGTCCAAGGCTGAAATGATTTATGAAGGCAGGGCCAAGGCCAGGAATCTGAGGCTTTTCAAGAGTTGCCCGTTTCCCAAAAGAGTGCTGCTTTAATTTGTTCCTTGCCTGACTTCTGCTTGAGGCTCAGCCTAGAACAGGATTGCCAGTGATTTGGGAAATCAGTGCTACTTCCCCTTGTGGTTTTGGTGGTGTAGATGTCTGTCCACGGAGAATTAGGCTGACACTTCCAAGCATGTTACACACAGTCGCCAAACAACCAAGATATGGAAGCAGCTTAAAGAAACAAGATATATATTAAGTCCGGAGTTTGCATCTACAAGGGACGGCCTCTCAGCACCAAAGGGACAGCATCCAGCGTGGGCTGGATTACTGTGATTATAACAGAAGCTGTCAGATCCCACCACTGCGCAGTGATTTCAAATGCTTTGATTTAGATGCTCGTTGGCAATTCCCTTCTGACATACAGCCCTAGTCTTAGGTGAGGTTGGGGCTGGAAGTCTGTTTGCAGTAGATGACAGGGAAGGATTAACTCTTGGGGTGTAGCTACCCAACACACAGAGGTCACTGAGAGGGGCATCATGCAGGAGAGGGGAACAAGCAGAGCTCCCCTAAGCAGGAAACAGGATTGAGTCTTAAAGTCCCCTGGGGAATGGGTTGGATGAGGAACGTCTGAAAGACGGTAGCCAAAAGCCCAGGTGTGTGAGCCCCCCTGCTAGCAAAGAGTTCTACTCCCAGTGGGCTGGAGGGACCATCCTGAGAGAGGTGATGCTCAGCACCTCTTACCATCAGACCCATTCGCAGCTCACAACCTCCAAGCCCTGTGCACCTCCTCCTGTCTACACACCTGGGATAGTCCCATCAGCATGCTGGAAGGGCAGAAAAGCTGGGACAGCTGGGCTTGCACAGTGTGACAGCACATCTTTGTCTATCAGCGAGCTGTTACAGGGTGCACAGGGCTGATTACAGTGGTCAGGACGCTGATTTTTATCCTTATGGGAAAGATGCAAGAACCTTGTGGCTTTTCCAGACCTATCCTCACCTTACATAAAGTTGGGAAGGTGAGGAAGGGATTTTGTCCAGAACCTTCATTTACCTTTCAGGAGGTCCACCCTGCCAGTAAGAACACATCTATTAACCTGCACAGGAGGCCATAAGCATTTTCAAGACCTCTCAACAAGGAAGCCCAGCACCACACATACTTCAAGCACACGCTACTGTAAAACCCATGGGAAACTAACTGGGACCACAACCGAACTCTGCTATCCCTGGCAGACACAGGGCACACAGAACGTTTCAGAGGTGGCCGCAGGAACCTCAAAGACCCTGACACAAAAGTCAACAGGAGTTTGCCTCTGCCCAAATTCCAGCTGATCCCTTTGAGTGAGCCTACCCCAGCAGCAGAGCTGCAACTACACGTGCTCTTGGTACCAGAGCATCACCCAGCTCGCAGCTTGGCCAAGCGCCTCTCTCCACCCGCTGTTTTCACTCGGAGGGCTTTCTCTGTTTTGTTTCATTTCCCACCCCTCCATGCAGTTCTCTCGCCGGGATGATGGGGGGGGAAGTCCAAAAGATCCTAACTGCCAGCAAATTAAAAGCCCTTATTTATTTATCTTGAGTGTTAGCATACTTGTAGGGCTGGTACTTCCAGGCATTTTGAACCGACTTCCCCTTCTGTCAGGCGTCCACTCCGGACTCCTGCCTTTAACCCACCCTGACCTCAGGGCAGAGCAGCCGCCGACAGGGAACGCGGGGCGGAAGGCGGGGGGGGGGGTGTGCTATTTGCCCAGCGATGCCCTTCTCCATCCGCGCACCCTTTCCGCGCCTGTTCCGCGGGGTGCGGGCGGCAGGTACCTGCTTCCGCAGCGCCTCGAAGGCGGCGCTGATGGTGTGGACGCGGGTCCTCTCCCGGGCGTTGGCCAACAACCGGCGCGTCTGCTGCAGGGCTTTGATCTCCGGCGACACTCCGGACGCCTCGCCCGGCCGCGGGCGCGGGGAGGCGGCGGGCGGCGGCGGCGGCGGCGGCGGCTGCGGCTGCTGCGGCGGCGGCGGGGCGGCGGGGAAGGCGCTGGCTGCGATCGCGGCGCTGCGCGGCTGCCAGGCGGGCGGCGGTGCTGCGGGGGGCGGCGCGGGGTGGCTGTGGTTGTGGTGCGGGGCGCGGAGCCCCGGCCTCCTCCCGCCGAGCACTTTGAGCTCCACGCGGAAACTTTTGCAGCCGTGCTTGCGCCGCAGCCGCCGCAGCCCCCCCAGCTCGGCGGGGCACAGGCGCGGCCAGGGCTCGCCTTCGGTCAGCGGCGTGCTCCGCATGGCGCGGAGCGCTGCGCGGGTGCGCTCAGCGACGGCCGCTCCGCCGCTCCGCTGCTGCTGCTGCTGCTGCTGCTGCTGGTGCTGCCGCCTCGCCGCTGCCCATCTGCGCCGCAGCGGGCTCCGTCCGTGTGCCCGTGTGTCCGCGGCTCCCCGCAGCCTGCCTCCCAGCGCCGGCAGCCGGCCCGCCGCGCCGATGAGCGGCTTTAAAGAAACAGGAAGGCTGGGCTTCTTTCTTTTTTTTTTCTCTCTTCCCAAAACAGCTGTGCTGCCAATCTCCTTTGTTCATCCCCCCCCCCCCCCCCCCCCCC
>NDXB01003816.1:0-74018 GCA_002631895.1 Agapornis roseicollis | reverse complement strand
AAAAAATGTTCCAAAAAAAAAAAAAAAAAGACAAAAAAAGACAAAAAAAAGTCTTTCCAAACTCATTAAAAACAGCGTGAAATCGTGGTTTGTTTTGTTTCCCCCCCAATAAATAAGGAATTAAAAACGGAAGAAGCCAAACAGCAGGAAAGAGTAGCCTTGTTAGTTTTGTTTTCACCCCCAGCCAAGCCAGAAAAATTGGTCATTCTTTAGGTAGCTTGCAAGTAAGAAGTATTTTCATGCATTTCTAAAGGAAAAACCAACCCAACCCAACCAAAAGAAGCGCCCAAACCAACCCCAAAACCAAAACGATAAAAAAGGGGAATGTCTTTTTTTTGTGTTTGTTTTTTTTTTTTTTCATGCAACTTTTGCTTTCAAGGAAGGAAAAACTGAGGAGCAGCCTAGCAGGTGGGAAGGAGGTTAAGGGGCATTCCAGCCAGTTTGGTGCAGCATTACCTCAGTTTCTCAAAAGCAGCTGTCACGGGTGGGTCCTTGTGGGGCTGTTCGCGGTCCATTCGCTTGATTTTACAGTTCTCATCCCGCAGCGATTTCGAACTGGATTTGTGACGGTAGAGTTTTTTATGGGTAGGTCCGTTATTGCCTAAAGTGCTCAGGTTACTATAGTTTTTATCAAAAAAGGGAGTGGGAATGTCCGTGGTGAACCCGGTTGAGCAGTTGGGACGACCGGGATCGCAGGTTGCTGCTTTGCTGTTTTTGCTTGAGCCCTTGTTGTTTGACTTGTGGTTCTTGGCTGCGGGTGGCGAGCCACCATTCGCCTTCTTCTTTGACTCTTGGGATGTCCCTGCCAAAATCTTAAGAGTTTTCAGTTTCAGGCTGTTGGATTCCGGTGACCGGAATATGTCTGGAACACTGTTGTGGCTAACAGGCCCCCACAAGGGCTCGATGGAGGCCATCATAAACCTCTGGACATCAGCCATTCCCGACGCGATGTTGGACAGGATGTTGGAAGGTTCCTCAAACTCCCGCTGATCGTCGTCCAGGAGGCTGGTGGCATTGCCCAAGCTGGCTTCCGACCAGCCCGTGCTCCCCTCTTTTCCCAGCGCCCACTCTCCGGAGAGCCCATTGTGCTTGCCCAGTTTCACCCCCGCCGGGCTGCAGTGCTGAGAGCTCTCAGCAAGGCCCTTGGTGGCAGTGGGCATGTTGCTCAGCTGGTTGACCACCCTGCTGCCAACAGCTGGAGCCTTCTCACCATTGACTCCCACTGCATTCTTCCCTTTCCTGGTGGATTTGGGAGCTTGCCTGGAGTTTTTCCCCGGAGGTTTATCGGTTCCTTTGTTGGTTTTGGGCGATTTTTTCCGGGTGGCTTTCGGGGAAGAGCTTTGGTTTGTACCCACATTCTTGCTGGATGAACTTTTCCTCTTCGATTTTGACACTTTGCTATTGGTGCTAATTTGACCAGATGGCTCATTAAATGTTGACAAGCATGGACTCTTTTCGAGAAGGCTGACAGAATCTTCATCGTTGAACATATGGAACTGGAACTGGTGATTATTTAAAGCAAACCCATTATCTGCCTGATCCTCGCTCTGCAGGACCCCACAGTTCCACTTGACCTTCTCAGAGCTGTTGAGGGCAGCCTGGGGGTTCTCTTGAAAGCCCTTCAGGGTGCCCAGAGGCTTGGTGTCGGAGCCAGCTATCTGAGGGGACAGGTTGGGGGTGTCTGGAGGGGACATCTCCGAAAGCGATGACTGGCGGAACCTATCAGGCGTGAAGTTGGAGATGTCTAAAAGGTCCGTGGACTCCTTCAACGGGCTGATTTCATCTATGCTTTGCTGGATCACTAGCTTGGGACTGCAGTGGGCCAAGAAATCATCATTAATATCATCCTCGCCGTCCTTTTCGCAAGACTTTAAACTTAAAGAACTGTAATTGCTAGAGCTAACTGACAATGAACCCACTGAATCAAAACTAATGAGCCTGCCATCATCTGTACTTAGTGTACCTCGCTGGAAATGAAAGCGCCCCTCTCCATTATTAAAATGACATGACTGATAGGAATCATCAGACTGCACTTGTTGGTTATCCGGCATGTAGTTTTTTTGGTAAAGCAATTTGCCGTTGTTCAGAGTGACTTGAGTGTATCCAGAGGCTGGGAGGCCGTTGGCACCCGTGGCACTGCCGCCGCTGCCAAACTCGCTCGGCAGCCCGGCCGCCTCCTGCATGTCTCCGGGGAAGTCCTGGTGGTTGCTGCCAGCAGCTTTGCCGGCCGGCCACATGCTACCGAAGCTGCTCTGCTCCATCTCCAAGTGGCCAGGAGACTGCTGCAGCTCCGACTCGGAGGGCGGGGAGAGCACACAGCTCTGCGCCGGCTGCAGAGCCGGGAAGGGCTTTTCCGCTGGGACGATGCTGGGAAGCGAGTGCTGCTGCTGCTGCTGCTCGGAGGGATGCTGGGTGAAGTATGAGATACCGGTGTTGCTTGACAAATCAGAAGCATCTAACAACGTCTGCAGATACCCTCCGGGGATCAGGGGTACATTGGTGGTGATATTAGCAGATGGCAGAGGCTTGTCTGAAGAGGAGGTGGATGGTAGGAAAGGAGAATTTTTAGCAACCTTATCCTCGTGGCACTCCGGGAGATGGGAGCTGTCTGAAGCACAGGGTATGTTTTCGTCCTTCAGACGCGCTGCAGAGTCCTGGTTTTCCAGCGCCGGGGAACCCTCCGCCGTGCTGGTAGCAGCTTTGATCTTCTTGCACTTCAACCTGGCTTCACTTTTGAATTTGATTCTGCGGAGCACTTTCCTCTCCGTCCCCTTGTGCTCTCGTTCCTGGGATTTGCATTTCACGGCAGTGATGCCCGGGATGTCATGTACGTGCAATCCATTGGCACAGCTGGGGGTAGCGATGGCCAACGTTGGCAGCCCTTTCAGGCCCACGTCCTCTTTACTGCTGCAAGGCTGCTTGTGATCAGAGGAGCAAGAGCCCAGCTTGTTCACTGACTGCTCGATGGCTTTAATTCTTTGAATCCGGTGCCTGTTTGCTAGCTTGCATTTTCGCTTCCGTGGGTGAGGGAGGAATGAAGCATCTGAGCCGTTAAGATAGAAATTCTGCTTGTGGTAGAGGGACGATCTGAGCAAATCCAGCCGGCTCTGCTGCCTCTCTTGCCAGAAGCCCTTCAGTGGGGCCAGCTTCTTGTATTTGCTGAGCAGCTCCTCGTTTAGGGTAACAGTTGTCTCATTGGCATCCACTTTGCTGAGCTTCACCAGCATATGCTTCTCCCCTTTAAACCTGTTAATGATGATGTACTTGATGATAACGGGGGGCTCCTTGCGAGAGACTTTTCGCCGTTTCTTGGGACACCACTCATCATCATCCTCTTCCTTGGGCCCATCTGGGAGCCACTCCTTCTTATCCAGGATCTTCTCATTCTCAATGGAGTCCACATCGTACAGGTAGTCGTCGCTGTATCGCACTTTCCTCTTTGCCCGCAACCCATAGTTCTGCTGAATGAAGGAGCCAGAGTGGTCCCGGGACAGGTACCGGCTGCAGTCCTTGATATCCCGCAGCACATCGTAGGAGGACTCTGTGCAAGTACTGTCGTCACTGAACTCCCCGGAGTCTTCCGTGGAATTCACTGAGTCCAAGAAGTGGCTCCTCTTGGAGCCCACGTACTGCACCATCTCTGTGCTGTTGCAAGATTTATTTAAGGCAGCTTTCTCCTCCTCCTCTCCATCTTCTTCCTCACCATCCTCCTCCTCCTCCCCCCAGATGATGCCTTCTTCAGATTTGAATTGAGAAGGGTCGGTGGCACCGCTGGGCCCCCTTTTCAGGGAGCTCCTGCTGTCCCTTTTGGTGCAGTTCCCAAACACGCTGGGGAAGAAGTTGAACTGGGCGTCCTCCTGTAGGGTGGTGGTCTTCTCCCGCACATTGTCCTGGAAAGATTCATATCTAATCTTTAGGGAGCAGACATCACTTCCCAAGGTGGAGTCGTCGTCATCGAACATGTAATTATCCACATCTTCCTCAGAAAACAGATTTACAGAAAGCTCATTTTTGGAGCAGAGGTCAAGCAGCTCAATTTTACTTTCACTAATGAAAGATTCAAAATAGCCCCATTCCTGGTTGGGATTTGTTAGTAAAGGTTCCTCACCATTGCATTTGTCTAATAGTAATCCCTCGTAATAATTTTTCTGAGTGGGGTCCTCTGAATCACTGTCAGATTTTTCTGCATCTCTTTTGTCCGCTGCCCTCGATTTATGCATAGGGAAGCTTAAAAGCTGGTCTGAAAGCAGTTGATCCCCATATCTCATGGTTTCTCCTGTGCTCATGCAGTGAATCCCTATATCAGAGACTGAACAGGTGTCATAATCCCTATTTATATCCCCCACTTTCAAGCTTATTCCCGGCTCTGCATCAATGCCGTCCTTTGATTCAATAAAGCAGCCCAGACAGGTCCGGCTCGGCTGCATCAAGCAGTCGCCCGTCAACGCTGACATGCCTCCAGGCTCCATCATGGTGAAAGGAGCCTTCTCGCAGTCACCCGGCAGTGACCAGGAGCTCATGCCCTTCGTCACACAGGACGTGAGGGAGATGGCGTGGGCAGAGGAGTCATCCGAGGCGTGCTCAGGTACATCCGTGAGCCGCAGCGGCGACGGGGGGCTCAGCAAGCAGGGCTTCTTGGACGTCAGGGGAGGCAGCACCCGGTGGCACGCGTGGTTTTCCTTCTGAGCTGTGGTCAAGGCTGAGAACGTGACCGCGGCGTCAGCGGCGGTGCAAGGCCTCTCATCGCCGTCCAGGGCATGAGACTCTGGAAGGGTAAGGACAAGGGAGGGAGGAAAGAAAGAAAGAAAAAGAGAGAATTTAGCAACCTCGCAGCTCTGCTTGGGATTAATGCCCTGCTCCCTTTCTCCCTAGGGTCTGGGGGTGATCAAAGGGAGCATGATCAGGTCAAAGGAGGTGATCCTGCCCCTCTACCCTGCTCTCCCACTTAGATACCCTACTTGGAGCACTGTGTGCAGTTCTGGTGTCTCCAACATAAGAAGGACATGGAGCTGTTGGAGCAATCCCAGATGAGGATGATCACGGGGCCGGAGCATCTCCCATACGAAAACAGGCTGAGAAAATTGGGGCTGTTCAGCCTGGAGAAGAGAAGCTGTGTGGAGACCTCATAGCAGCCTTCCAGTATCTGAAGGGGGCCTATAGGGATGCTGGAGAAGGACTCTTTATCAGGGTCTGTAGTGATAGGACAAAGGTGATGGGTTTAAACTGAAACAGGGGAGATTTAGGTTAGATATAAGGAAGAAATTCTTTCGTGTTAGGGTATTCTTTACTAGCCTTTACTGGCACAGGTTGCCCAGAGAAACTGTGGCTGTGGCTGCCCCATCCCTGGCAGTGTTCAAAGCCAAGTTAGATGGGGCTTGAAGCAACCTGCTCGAGTGGAAGGTGTCCCTGCCCATAGCAGAGGCTTGGAACTGGCTGAGCTTTAATGTCCATCCCAACCCATTCTAGGATGCTATGACATTTCCCATGCTATGACTTTTCCCAACCGCTCCTTTGGGAAGTGCACACGGCCTTTCCACAAGATCCCTTCTGGATGTAATTAACATGGTGATGTACAAGGAAGGGAGAGGTAAACACCCCCCCACCCCCCCCCGCAGCCAGTTGGAAGAGGTACAAGAGTATGTTTAACAAACCAAACCCATCCGTTCTTTCCTCCTCATATACATACCGTTACCTGGATACTGCCTTTCCAATCTGACAAGGTTATTAAAAAACAAAACAAGCCTAATAAAAATGTTCCCATTAACATGGAAAAAAATTAAGGGAAAAATAAGATTCTTAAAGAAACAAAGCATCCCCCCTGCGGTGCCTGCAGCTGAAATGTACCTGAGCTGCATTCCTGCTTGAGAGGCAGAAAATTATGGCTATTTTAAAGAAGCTTTAAAAGTCTTTTTGTCACTGTCCACACCAAGGGGAAGTAGAAAGTACCACAGAGTTTAAAGCAATTGTTGTTAGAGTTATTGTGGCTTTTGCCATCCTTCCCTACTCTCTAAAAATGCCTTTTTAACAACGTAAGGACGGGGTTTTTCAACCTAAGGATTCTGTATTTTTACCTCGTCACACGCTTTTATGGCAGAATAAAGTCATGGATATACTTTTATCTGACTTCTGCTTCAATGGATGAGACGACCCTTGAAATTTAAATATGGTGTCTTTTCATCCAAAACCATGCTCTGATATCTCTGTATTAATATATATATATCTATATAAATATATATAGATATACATACACCCCAATGTGTGCATTTATACCAGCCAGAAAGCTCTGCCGACTTGGAGCTGAGCCCAATCCTTCTGTAGTGGCTCATGTAGTGGCTTTATGGTGGCTTCACTTAAGGCTGGGGGGGGCAAAAGCAGAAGCAACATAGGCTTTTCAAGGAGCAACAAGCCCTTGAAAAGGCAGTTGGAGCACCAGGCTGTCATAAGGAATGGGGTATCCAAAGGGATTTGGTACCTACATGGTTGCTTTTATTCAAAACTGATAGAAAAGCAAGCCTCTTACTGCATTCCTGAAAGTGTTCAAGGCCAGGCTGGACAGGGCTTGGAGCACCCTGCTCTAGTGGAAGGTGTCCCTGCCCATGGCAGGGGTTGGAACTGGATGAGCTTTAAGGTCCCTTCCAACCCAAACCAGTCTTGAAACTATATTTAATTAAAGCACTTTTAAAGCCCTCTCTAATTGAATTTCATGGACACAGTATCAGTTTCTAGGAATCACCCATCTTTACTGAAGAGCTAAACACTGACTTTACTGCCTATTAGATTAGACAAAGGGACCACAGATAGAAAAGGAAGGGAAACACCAGCACTATGAAATACCCACTGTGCTGGTCAGGGCTCCAACCTGCAAGTGGGCAACATGAAAAGGAGCAGGATGTGATGGAGGGCTTCCTGCCTGTGCCAAGCATAAAACTTAGAGGAGATGAAAATCCCCCTAATCTCATCCCAAGCCCTTCCAGCAGTTTTGTGCTACAGGAGCCTTAGGGACAGAGCCATTTGGTTAAGTCTTAAGGAGCTGCAGTCGGAGCCATGCAGCACTCTGTGGACTTCAAACAACTTTCCAACCACTATACAAATCAAACCAGAAGTGCAGTGCAGTGCATGTCTTCAACATGAGTGGCTTGGAAAAGACTGGACTGACTTGCTTGAAATCTGTGCTGTTTCCCTTAAAAAAAAAGGGTTAATAAATGACATAAATAAAAGAGCTGATTTTTGAGTCCCTCCCACCAGTTTTTAGATCAGAAATGCAGAGGTGGTGCCTATTTCCTTAAGCACCAAAACAAATTAACCAGTGCAGTTCCACTTCAGAAGTAAAATAAAATAAGAATCAGCTTGGAGCTGGCAGGAAGCATGGAAAATTTGAGGATAAAAGAAGAATGTCTGTGAATGCCGCAAGACTCAAAGAAGGGGGAGGCAGAAAGCTGAAATTCAACCTCAAATGCTGCATTTAATGTGCAGAGATACTATTATATAAAATAAACTGTCTCCGGGTGTTTCATTAGGTTTATACCTGTGCAAGTGAACTTAACTCCTGTGGAATACAAATGGTTTTCTAGGGCTTGTGTCATGCTAAGATCAGGTGCACGTTCAGGTGATGCTCTGAAGTAAACAATACTCCAAAGGGCTACAGTTAAAATGCTGGAAAAACAAAACCACCTTTCCCAGTTTAACTCAACAGCACATGGGCAGCCTGAGTGGAAAAATACTGAGCTGCCTGCTGCCAGTCAGCACTGAAGACAGACCAGACTCATGGTTAGGGTGAGAGGAGGCAAAGAGCATCAGCCCCATCCCCAGGGCCATCAACAGGGAGATGGTGGCATCAGTGCTACTTGGTGGCTCACTGCTTTGGATTCAGGGGCAACTCCTACAGAACCATGTTTAAACTGGAAGATTAAGCTGCCAGAGGGGAGATGGAGATGAGCTCTCAGGCAGAAGCTCTTTCCTGTGAGGGTGCTGAGGCACTGGCACAGGGTGCCCAGAGAAGCTGTGGCTGCTCCATCCCTGGACACAGGGGCTTGGAGCAAGCTGCTGTAGTGGAAGGTGTCCCTGCCCATGGCAGGGGTTGGAGCTTGATGAGCTTTAAGGTCCCTTCCAACCCAAACCAGTCTTGAAACTGTAATTTAATTAAAGCACTTTTTAAGCCCTCTCTAATTGAATTTCATGGACACGGTATCAGTTTCTAGGAATCACCCATCTTTACTGAAGAGGTAAACACTGACTTTATTACTTATTAGATTAGAAAAAGGGACCACAGCTAGAAAATTTCCTTGCAGATCAGCCACTGACATCAGCTGTGGCTTTACCATGTGCAGTCAGGAAGGAGATGGGCTGACAAGGGCAGTTACCTCCAGTACCACATCACAGGGGCAAGTGCAAATGCACATTTCACCTGGCACCAACATAGGCTGCAGAGGCCTCAGGGGCACCCTCATGTCTAGAGTTGCTCCATGTTTTTTGTAATGAGTAGCAGCAGTATTTGCCTCTAAGCACCTTGTTTTGAGGTGACAGAAAGATTTGAACATACAAGATGTTCAGTTCTGGTGTCCTCAACATAAAAAGGACATGGAGCTGTTGGAACAAGTCCAGAGGAGGCCACGAGGATGATCAGGGACTGGAGCANCGCCTATATCCCATGGTCATTTGGACATGGTTCTGCGACTTCCTCAACATAAAAAGGACATGGAGCTGTTGGAACAAGTCCAGAGGAGGCCACGAGGATGATCAGGGACTGGAGCATCTCCTGTGTGGAGACAGACTGAGAAAGCTGGGACTGTTCAGCCTGGGGAAGAGAAGGCTGCATGGAGACCTCACAGCAGCCTTCCAGTATCTGAAGGGGGCCTATAGGGATGCTGAGGAGGGGCTCTTCATTAGGGACTGTAGTGACAGGACAAGGGGTAACGGCTTCAAACTTAAACAGGGGAGGTTTAGGTTGGATATAAGGAAGAAATTCTTTCCTGTGAGGGTGGTGAGGCACTGGAATAGGTTGCCCAGGGAGGTTGTGAGTGCTCCAAACCTGGTGGTGTTCAAGGCCAGGTTGGACAGAGCCTTGTGTGGCATGGTTTAGTGTGAGGTGTCCCTGCCTATGGCAGAGGGGATGGAATTGGGTGATCTTAAGGTCCTTTCCAACCCTAACTATTATATGATTCTATGTCAGAGAACCAAGTTCTTGATCTCTAGTAAGATCAAACCTTTATATATAAATAAACTTCTCTCTCTCTCAAGATTTACAGGCCAATAGAAAATGTAAAAAGCCATGAAATTAAAAATAAAAACATGGTGAAGAATGGGAATGTCAAACTCTGCCTCAGTGCTGGACTGCCCCTGCATTTACTGTGGCTGGTGACTACAGTCCAAATGACTTGAGAAACTGCTCAAAGGCATATTTATTCCAATCAGGTTTTCAGGCAGCAGAGCACTGTTACTCCCGATTAGTTATTGCTTTCGAAAGCAAATATGGAATCAATTAAATAGATACAGCAACGTTAAGTGTTTTGGGCTGGCTGCTGGAACAGTCACAACTGCAGCCTTCCCTTTCCATGGGTGCTTAATCTGGGTCTGTTTCTTCTACCCAGTCTAATTTTAAACCAGTTTGTAGGGACTAAGTATCCTCCAGCTGAATTTTGCCGAGATTAGCTAGTGGGTTCAGAAGTAATTGTGAAGAGAGGAAAGAATTCCCAACAGGCAGCGAGGCTGCAGAGTCTTGTATGACTTTTTTCCCCTAAGAAACCAAACTAAAATCTGTAATTCAAACTGCGTGTGCACATGAATATTTCCCACCATGCATATGTATGGCCGAAAGCAGTACTTGTTAAGACCTAAAAAGGTGGAGATTCATAGCTGCAGTGACATCTGTGCAGAAAATACCCATCTACTGAGCTGCTACCACGCTGCAGAGATACCTGCCCACTGCTAAAATTAAATACATGGAAGGAATTAGGGAAATAAGTTGGCTGCAAGTTGTCACTGCTCCCTCATGTACTGTAATTAAGTTCCTTACCATTTTCTTTCACCCCATTAATCAGGATAGTTTCTTGGTCTTCTGAGGCACAATCCTGCTCTTGTTGGTCATCCATCAATTTAACCTCTTTCTGTTCACTCCATGCCCCGCTGCATCTGGCCAACCTGCACATTGCCACAAACATAACGGCAGTCAGGACAATTCCCAGAATTGAGCTCAAGGAAGCGTGAATAAAAAATAACAACAATAAAACCCCCCACTGCCTCCCATGCTGCCCTTGCCCCGCTAAAGAGGACAAATACTATTTATTTAAGCTGCTGTATTTTTACTTTTCCACTCCAAAAGCCAAGCCCGATGCATTTTGGTGAGGGTAAAAGGTTATACATCACCATTTCCTTCCCCAAAGTCCTTCTTTAGAAGGTGGAGTGGCGCTCTGCACCTCTGCAGTACCCTTTGCATCGCTCCAAACTGCTTTGCAAAGGCAAAGGTAAGTGTTGTTATCTCCAGATGGGTGAGAGGAGACATAAAGAGGAGAGGACTCACCCTAATTCAGGCAACAGCAACTCTGCATTGGAGTTGCAAGAGAAATGCAAATATCCCAAGTGCTAACTGCTTGCCCTAGCTACCCGTTACTGGTGCATTCTTCCCAGCACTGGCAGGTATGAAAACACCCCATTAAAGAAGGTATTTTTTGGGGAAAAAAAAGCATTTCTAGTCTCATTCTTCACTCAAAACCCTGCAGCACAAGAGCTCCTTCCTTGGAAGCCCCATTCCCCTGACACCTACCACTGCCCGCACCGTCCCCATTAGGTGAAGTTTCATCTTGGTTCTGCCACCACCAGTTGAGGCTGCCTGGACTTTATGATCCTTCTCCAAAGCAACAAAGCCAAAATCAGAATCAAGCCCAGATTTTCCCTCTTCCTCCACTGAAGATCCCCCCACACTAAATGGATCACCTGCCTAAGGACCGGGAGACTGAGTCCACATACAGGAGGCACAGGACAACCCTCATCAGTGCTCCTGATGAATTTCACCTCTTTGACTGTAAATTCAAGGCAGAAACTACTTTTTTTCCTTCTGGCAACCTGACCTTAACTTTTCCTCTCTCACGGAAGAGGTTCTAGACTGAAGCATTGTTTTAGGGGGTTTTCTGTGTGTGTGCTTTTATTGTTAATCAACATGTGTCACTGTCTGATCTTCCCACAGCATTCACTGCCCTGGGTGCAGCAGCCAAACTTCATTCATATTCAGATTTGCACTGGAGTCCTCTTAATTAACGTGAAATCTTTACAACCGTCTTAGTAAGTGAAACCTTCACTGAACTTAAAGATGTTGTGACACCAAGAGTAAGATAAGAATAACAAGCATCAGTAACTCAATTCCTCTGCATATTTAGAGGAATATTTAACTAACCCTGAGAGCTTTATTTGATGTAAATCCGCATTTCAAAGCTCTTGGCATGCCAGTTGATTCACTGCAGTAAGACCCCTCTCTCCTGCCAGAACCACCACCCTCCCCACCACCCCACGCTCCCACAGCCACCAAGAGAAGCTCCAGATGAAGCATCACTGATGGGTAACAGAAGCGACTTCAAATGCCAAAGCACAGAGCAGGCATCACTGGGAGTTCATCTCCATCAACCTGAAGAAGATTAACTTCTAAGTGCAAAAGCTGCTCTGCGTTTTCCAGCGAGCCTACAACTTCATGCCTCCTTGATAACATCTTCTGCCTATTAAACATATCTTAATTAATATATAAATATTAATAAATGAAGGTTTTAAAATGTATATTAATGAAAATATTAATAGAATATCTTAAGCCTCAGGAGAAGTAGAGGCTTTGCAGGAAACAGAGAACTACCAATGGCCCCACATGTGGCCCAGCATGACCTCTGGGGAGGGGGCTGTTTGATGCTCCAGGAGAAGGAAAAGCAGAGCTAAGTAAGGAGCTTCAGTAGACTGTGCCCTGGTAGATGTGTTTGCACACCCTTGTGGTTTGCCAGGTGGGAGAGACACGTGCAAAGATCTTCCACTTCAATTACCTCATGGGCAGGTAGGGTTGGAGGATGGCACATTTGGCTATGCACATTTACAGATCTGAGCATGTTGGCCATTTCCTTGCACCCCATGCAGGTGATGGGACTATTATCTTCAACATACAGGTCACAATCCACCTTTTTGTGTACTCTGATCTCCACCATCTTTCTGAAGCAGAGGTGATGCTCTGATAGGGGCACAGTCCCCCACAGATGCAAAGTAAAAGGGTAGAGGCCCTGCCGTGGTACCCTGCCTGTGACTTTGTAGCTGAAGAGCTTCGGCATTCAGAGACTCCATCCACAATTTATTCTATTAATCTCCCCAATTATTTTCAACCCGGTTGACACTGCTGGCCTCCACAGCACCTTGTGGTAATGCATGTGGCAGCTTCTGTGTTGTGTGAAACCTGCTTTTGTTTGGTTTGAACCTGCTGTCCTCCGAAGGACAGGCCAAGTTTTCTCACAAGAAACACTGCCTCAGCCCTAGAAAGGACTTGGGAGTATGAGCATCATTTAAATAATCAGTAATATTCATATTCACAGGGGAATCATGGCAACAGTTCAAGCTATCCAAGTACATAAACCCAATCAGGATACTACTGAGCTTCTCCTCACTGTTCAATGTTCAACCCACAGGAACTAGGTTGAGGGGTAAAAGCTGAGCCAGTGTTGCTGTAGAAAGCTTCTTCTCACAAGTCAAGTCTTCCTTTTAGCAATATGATAAGCTGAGACCCACCGATTTAAGCTCAGAAGCACAAGCATCATATCTGTGTGACTTTGCTGACCTGATTGTTGCCTGGGTGTGCTGGCTTGTAGCCATTTGGTGTAAAATGCCACAGGTGGCCTGTTCTCAACCAGTAACATAATCACAGCCATATCAAAGCAATGGTTTGCAATGAATAAAACATAGGACAGACCAGAAACAGTAATTCTCCAGTAATGTAAATCTGTCACTTCCAGCACACAAAACATCTCCAGAGAGAAAATAAGATGGACATAAACCACTAGCAAGCTCACCAAGAATGATTCCAAGCATTTTAAAGAAGGCATCACCCTAGTATTGCTAGGATTTCCATTGGATGAGGAAGGAGCAGGGTCTTATGTGTCTCTCTGCCTGCCTGCTTCTGGCTCCTTCAGTTTGTCAGTGGTTTGACCCCAGTCACACAGACATGGGGGAGGCTTCTGCTTGTCCTTCTGACAGATACTCAACGGCCAACCTTCAAGGAGAGAGCACGGCTCATTCTGGGCAATGGACTGAGAAGGTGAGCAGTGGGCAGAAAAAGAGATTTTACAGGGGGGGGAAACCTGTGGGACTTTTAATCCTCTATAATTATTTATTGGGATGTGTGTGCATGAAGGGGAGGGAAGTGCAGAAGGGACTTTTCCAGTGGATGCGATCCAAAGGTTGGAAAAAACAATGAAGACAGTGAAATGCAAGAACAAAGGGGACGTGCCTGTGGACAACACAGTCAACTGCAGTAACTCAGACAGCAGAGCTGAGCTCTAGAAATGGCCTGGAGAGAACTGAGAAGAGTTCAGACAGGGGATCCTCTTGTACAGTCCAAGAGAGATGAAGTGTGAATGACACAGACAATGTGAGGTTTGCTAAGACCTGCTGAACAAAGGGACCTTTTGGGAGCAGTGTGACCATGAAAGGTCGCATCCCAAGAGGGACAAGGAGAAACACTGGTGACTGCAAAAAAGAAGCTGACAAAGAGGCCTGATGTGATGCAGAACAAGAAGAAACAGAAGGCTGGGAATAAAAAAGAGGAGGAGAACAGCTGGGTCCCTGGGAATTAAAACTAAACCAAGAGAGGTCTGGGGTATACAGGCAATGGGCAGAGAATACACCAGGTAGCAGGAAGGCACAGAACACAGAGCCATCTGCAGACAGAAGTATAAAAGGGAGAGAATATGGATTTCAGACGGCATCAAGCTATTGAAGAGGTACATGGCGAAGGTCACGCTATTATGAAATGCTGACAGGAGGAAAATCAGCCACCAGCTTGAAGTTTATGAACTTGACTGGAGCTGGAGTGGATGGAGCAAGAGGATGGTGTGCAGAAGATGATGGTCAAAGCCACGGAGTCAGATGAACTCCAGGTCTCTGGAGGAGGAGGGCAGGAGCACAGCTTGGCAGGCTGTGCTGCAAGGACAGTCACGCGTGGTTCACTCACAGGGAAGAATTCAGAAGGGCTTTTCTTGATTGCACCACGTACTTTAGGGCATTGGCCTTGCTAAGGTCACAGCTGGCACAAGAGAGGAAGATAGTGCCTAAGAAAAGAGATGAAAGGGAAGTAAGTTGCAGAAAGCAAGGAGTGGAGCTTAACAATAATTCAACTGGATGTAAGCACAGGATAGACAATTAATGGACAAAAGAATGGGATGCAGTTGTCCATGACAGCAATACCCAGGACTTGGTGACCAAGAGAAATCTCTTTCTGCCCTATGACTCCAATCAGGCAAACAATGGCAAGTGCGTCAGAAAAACCCTCAGCATCATGGCTGAGAAAATCCTCCATTCCTCATGGTTCCTGTCAGTTTTCCCACTGCTTGTGTTAATGGGGTTGTACGAAAGCTGGAAGAATCTGGAAGAATACAAATGCAGCACCCAAAATGGACCTTCCTGTTGCCTTGCATGCAGGTTCCCTTTAGCCCAGATGGCAAATTAACACAAAGCACTCAAGATTGATTCTCATAATACTCATCATGATACTCAAGATGTTTTACAGGCATTGCTGCTGCTGGAGTGGAGGCAGACGTGGTCAGAGAACAAAAGCCAGTGTCCCAGCTGAGGTCCCACTAGCTCCCTCTGCTCAGCAATACAGCAATATCCTGTATGATGATCCCTTCTGATGATGCTCTTTGGAGTAAAACCAGATTATTTCCTTTTCTGTAAATTCAACAGGGTATGAAGAGCAACAGCAACACAAACAATGCTCCCTATTGGAAAGGAAATCAAGGAATGCTGGTTATTTACCTACAGAATGGAGGAGGAAATGCCTGAATTACAAAGCCAAAACATCTGGACATGTTCCTACATTCATCTCCAGTCACATAAATTATGGACCTTACGGTCACTTAAAACTGGCACATTTTTGCACACCTTGGATTTAAGCATGTTCCTATTAACACTAATTTTACAAAGGCAGCTTTCTGCAACCATGAGGGGAAAATGCATCTGCTCAATGCCTCTCCTCTACAAAGAAACCAACAAGTTGCTTTACTTCTCTCTCAGCCAGAAACTGTCCATTTGCCCCCAGTATTGCATGCAGCTGTCCTGAATGGGGGTTCACAAAGAGTACAGGTAAGGGTCCATCACCTTGCTGCAGTCAGAGGTGCCATGGGAAGAGGACGTGCTCTTCAGCATCTCCAGCTAGAAAGCCCTGGTGCCCCAGATGCCGACTTAAGGACAGATTGTGCCAAGGAACCTGCTGGACAGATTTCTTCCCCCCGGGAGGACTCTCCACAGACTCTTCCTTAGGAAGCAGCAGTGATGTGGCTGATAGCATTTTCCAGCAGAAGCAGTGATGGCTGCAGTAACACCCTGGAAGCACTTACAGGGGATAAAGCAAAGCCAGCTAGCCATGACCACCACCTAATCAGTGCTTGGCCACGTGTGTATATATATATATATATATATGCACCTCCACAGCTAGGTGAACATCTCCTCGTTCATATTTCCTGGGCACCAGCATTGTACTGTTAACGCTTAGTACTCTCCTCCCAAGCAGAGGAGAAAAAAATAATCTACCAGGTAAAAATAAACAGCCTACTCGACTGACTGAAAGCCCACCTACACATATGGGAATTATATTAGATGGACTAGATTAGGGGTTAGCAATAGATCTTCCATAATTAAAGTTGCAAGAGTGTTTTGGCTTAAAGCTGAATAAACAAAAGGTCACCAGCACCCAGACAAAACCCCAATGTGCCAGTTCCTATTTACACACAGCTTTTATACACTGAGTGCTTTTTATTTGTTGTAGATCATGAGGGTAGATGGAGAGGGAGTAGTGAAAGTGAAGGAAAATCTTTTTATGGAGAAGTGGGGGAAGAAAGCGAAGGAGAAGACGTGGCTTTTTCTCCTGCAGAGTTGTGAATAAGCGCAGGTGTTCCATATATGCAGTTGTAGCTTTCAAAAAAAGAGCTTTAGAGAAATTAATTACATGTCAGAGCCTGACAGGTCTTTTAAGAATTATGATACTTTTGAATGAAAACATTATATACTTAAAAAGAAATACCATGTAAATGTCTCCGAGATTTTTTACATTCAGTGGAGTAATAGTAGAAGAGAATTCAGTTCTACCCGTGGCACGAATGAATGCTGAACATGCTGTGCTCTTCCTAACAACGGCGTCTCCTGCTCTTGCAGGACTCCATTAACTCTCCTGCAGAAGCACAAAGCAAGAGTTCAGGGGCATCTGACAGGGATCAGCTGTAAACAGAAACAAGCTCTCCCAAAAGAACCGCATTTCCTGCCCCTCCAGCCTGCATCGCTGAGCGCACAGCTCCTCTCTGAAGCGAGGCCACCCCATCACGCACCTCCTCCTGAGCTCAAGTGGGCAGCGAGACCTCTGCAGAGGGAAACAGCCAAGTGGTTTTCTGTTGTTTTCTTTTCCTTTATCGGTTCCTCCTCCTGCCCTTGGGCTGGTTTTCCTTTTAGTCCTGACAAAACCTGGGCAGGACATAGGATAGAGATCTTCCCATGGGAAATGTGTGGTGGGGCACCGATGCCACCACACCCCAAGAGCTGCTGCAGCTCTCTCCCTGACCTGAAGGATGCTATTTTCCTACCAGCTTCTGAAATTCCCAAATTTATTCCAGGGATTCCATTTGATCCTTTTTTTTTTTCACTATAATTTGATAACTGGTGGGTGAAGTGACAAAATTTTCACTTGCCAGCAGATGGGGATGTATTTTACTACGAAGCCTAAAAGTATGGCTCTAAGTAAACCTGTTTTTCCAAGGATTTACATGTTTTTTTAGGCCAAGGGTCTCTGAATTTTGCCCAGCACCATGACAAGAAAAAAGGTATAAAGAGTACGTGAAATTTCCAGAACCAACAGGCTTGGAAGGTGAAATCTGTAAGGAAAAGTGCACTGCAAAGCCATCCTTCCACTCTGCTCATCATGAAGTCCTTCTCTAGGACATAAAAGGGATGTTGGACTTAAGGGGTCTGTTTCCGAAGTTATTTTCCCAGGAAAAACTCATGAGGAAATTGTATCTCCCAGCAGTTTCCTGGGGTTTTTATATCAATGATGGTGAGCACATGGGAGAAAAGGTCAAGTGAAGGAGAAATAGAAAACAAAGAAGGCCTCTGTGGGTCAATCCCAGCGGTAAGACATCTACACCCTAAAGAAGGTATGGTTTGAGAGAGTCAGCATTAGCTGAGAATAGGTTCAGCAACCTAGGACTCTTTGTCATGGCCTGTAGTGATAGGTAATGGGTTCAAACTGACACTTCTCATCCCTGGCAGTGTTCAAGGCCAAGCTGGAGGGGGCTTGGAGCAACCTGGTCTAATGGAAGGTGTCTCTTCCTGTGGCAGGGGGTTGGAAAGGACCTTAAGATCATCGAGTTCCAAACCATTCTGTGATTCAATGACAAATACGGATAAAAGCCTCAATTCAGGAATAAATGTGAGGCATAAAAAAAATGAAATTGATACTAAAAGAGCTTGTAGAGAAAATGGAGAACACAAAACCCACGAAAAGAAGAAACAATTTTAGGAAGTAGTGTGTTCCCAGAAGGTGCAAAGGATGGATGGCTTGTTAATATTCATAGCAAGCCTCCACTTTATCCTCAGCTGAAAGCAGATGCAACAATTATCACAGAGCCCAAGCCCCAACTCCAGCAGACCCTGAGATAGGATATGAAGAGCAGCCTGGTTTAGAGCTGACTCTGAAATAAATGACAGTTTCCAACCTTACTCTGGGAGGACATAAGGTGCAAGTGTTTCAGACCTGTCACAAACAACTTGAAGGAAAAAGGAAGGAAGTGAACAAAATTATAGCCTTCCTGACAAAGCACAGGTAAAATACAGAAGGAGCTTTCTCTGTAAATGTATTCTCACACATCAAGAACAGCAGTATATCATAAAGGGAAAAAGGCAGCAATTAAAATCCTTGAGAAGCTGAAATACATGAGGGAATGTCTGAAATATGGTGTATTTCTGCATAATACTGTACTGTATTAGGGAAAGGAGAGCTGAACCCAAAAGATGAGAGAGTACCAAAATACAGGGAAAGGGAGTGAAGAATCATTTGCACTCTGTGTGTGTAAGGGTTAGGGCAGTAACTGGGGAGAGGGGGAACCTCACAGGGATATAGAAGTTCAAGCAGTAATGTGTAGAACAGAGAGACAGAGAAAATGGGGGAAAAAAGATGGTCCAAGTCCAAAATCAAAGGACACCAGCACTGGAAGAGCACAACTCAACACCACATCCTCAGACATGCCAGTGGGGAACCTGTTAGAAAGTTGGTGACTCAAGTAAGGAAGAAACAGATATCCCTTTTCACTAGATGTGGGATAAAACAAATATCCCTTTCCACACTGTGGGACCAGAGAACTATTCCCCTGGGAATAACAAGAGTGAGGAAATGCAGAAGCCCAGGTAAACTTGCGAGGGTTTCAGTGAGTACACCCAATTTTAGGGTCAAGAAGCACGAAGAGGATTCCTGGGTACCAAGAGCAAGGGAGGGCTGTGAAGAAGAGTCACAGGGTTTCTTTTTGGTCAGAAGGAAATGAAGCAATAATTAGCATCACCACTGTGTAGTTCTGAAAAGCACTGGCGATCTGAGGGGTAGATTTTCATCTCTGACAATGAAAAAGAATACAAACTTTGCTTTAGCTGTGATGGCCTAAAGTAAAACATCTCTACAATTACTAAAAAGAATAGGCTTATCCAAAGAAAAACACTTTCACAACTGATGACAGACCTAGTATTAAGCCGCTGGTACAAGCCTATTAAAAAAATCAGTGATGAAAACTGTGACAGGTACAACTGCCACTTGATCCCCAGGACAGGCTTGTAATTTCATGAGCTAAATACATCCTTTCTGTCTTAGCAGACAGGCTGCTGGATGAGGACTCCTGGTCCCCCCTGAGCAAAGGTCACCTTAGAAGAAAATTAACAGCAGCAGCTATCTAGCCAGGGTTAGCTCCTTCTTTTTACAGCTTGTTAGGATTTCTACTGTATTTAGAGAAGCAGGTTATCTTTGTCTGGGATGGGATGAGGGAAGGCAAGAGAGGATTTTAGGGATTTCCTAACCTTAGCTCTTGATACATCGAAACTGTAAAGAATGGAGGAAAGGAGGATATTTGTTGGAAGAGCAAGACCTGAATATATCTGAAAGAGGAAGAGCCCTGATCTCACTTCTCCACAGCACAGGCACATGTCTTAGGACTTGAAACACTCTATATAGCTCCCTGAGGGTCATAAATCAGCAGGTTTAATTATGTCCTAGCAGAGCTGACTTCAGTAGACAAGAACTCAAAATACACCCAATACTTGGGACTAGCGCACATCTGCCCTATGCTGCCTCTCAGCACCAGGTACATACAAAGATTTTCAGGAGTATGTAAGATCAAATCAATTAATTGTAATGAAAGGCTGGCAAGGCCATAAAGAGAACGAACAGCTCATTAACAAAGCTTACTAATAAATCATAAGAACCCAAACCATCAGCAATGTACCAAAAAGGCAAAACAAGAGACAACCACAGTGGCCCAGGATTAAGGCCCTTCTAATCCCAGGGTTCAAAACCTGGCAGAGAGGTCCCAAAACATCCCCCAGTACTGGGAATTAGAGGACTGTTGTGCAGTAAAGCACATTAATTCTCTGAAACAGTAAAGCACATTCATTCTCTGAAACAAATACTGGGTGAGCCAAGGAGAAGCTAAAACAGGTTGTCAGTCCTCCGTGTAAGAGATACCAAGAAAAACACTTGGGAGAGAAAACACTTTTGGACAACCTTAAGAGGGGCCTCTTCGCTCAACCATCAATTTTAGCTTGTACGAGAGGTAAAATCCTGCCTCAGCCAGAACCAGGGGAGAAAGTCCTTAAACAACCCCACAAGGGAGTGGGAAGCAGATACCACCACTTACCCACAGGCTGGTAAGCAAGCAGATCTACCTTGGTTCACAGCTGAATTTTAAGGGCTCTGTAATGTTTCAATGGCTCCGCTTAGCTCAATTATGTTTGGAGGTGATACTCCCTCCCACTGGAAGGGACCGAAGAGAGCTGTAGGAAGCACGCAGGGGACAGATTGTACCTACTTTGTGTCCTATAGACTCACTTCACCAATCGATGTCCATGCCGAGCGTGGGCCGTCACACTGGCAGATGGCCAGGTGGTGTCCGAGCTGGGGGTGTGACTCCGGATCACTCAGGATTTGCTGTAGGCGGACAAACTGCTGATAGAATTAAGAGGGCACTCAACACACTACATGATAGCTACAAAAATAACGTGCAGGATACCACAGCAAAGTCTCAGGCCAAAGCGAATGGGAAAAGAACGAAAGAAGCATTTTTCTCTAGAGATGAGTTGAGAAGTTGCGTTTTTGCTTTGTTAAGAAGAGCTGCTCTTGCTGTTCTGGCGTGAGGTGTTGCCTTGATGGGGTTAATACGAGCAATACCCACTGCTGTCACTGACCTGCCAGCAACTACAGGTAGAAGAAGAAAAGGCTGCCCAAAGGCAGCCCATAACGTTGCTTTCTGCCTTTCCTCCTTAAGAACAACTGTGTTCCAAACATGCAGTTTCCACTCTGTCTGCAGATATAACGTTAAGATAAATCAGAAATGTTAAGGGCCTGCATTTATTTCTGAGACAATCAGGCTGGAATGATTAAAAACCCCAACTCACATAAATCTGCAAAGGTTGAAAATTCAGTGCCATCCTGGGGTAGTAACCACAAGGATATCTCCAAAGCTAATTAGGTATCAGTCTAATCAAAAATAACAAAAGCCATAAAAGAACAGTTTGGGATGGGGAGTTCTTGATGGGCAGAATTGCTTCATATAAATGAACTTATCACCAAGATTCTCTTTCTGCTGCAATATTTATGGACAGGTCTACAAGACGTATCTTACAAGCTTAGCAAACTCTTCCTATGAACTTAATCAAGAAATATGAGAGCCCAAGGTCAAGTGCATTAATATTACAGAAGCTTACTAAGAAAGGGGATGTTTTACAGTCCCTTGCACACTGGATTTTATCAAATAGCTCAGCTGGAGAAGGGTGTGTAAAATCTTGTTTAAAGATACGGATTAACATGGAGCCAGAAGAGCACGAGGAAATGGGATTTCACAGATGGATGTTGAAGAAAAAGACTGTCCTAAACTTTACGACCACCTTTTTTAGACTTCTTAAGGTTCCCCATCAGAAACACTCTCTTCCCCTCCCAGTTAACCACCAGCTTTAAAAATAGAAGGAAAGAGGAATTCTTTTTTACTGTACAAATTTGTAATATATTAAAGTTTGGACTAAGGAGAGCAATTACGCTGCCTGGTGCTGGAGGAGGATATGAAAGCTCATCAGGATATTTGCAGTAACCCTAGTGGGGTAAACATTTCTCTTTTCTAATATCTTCAAATTAGAAATTTTATAGGAAAAAAGAAATCTCAGCAAAGCTCATTTGCCTCTTATTAGCAATTGGCCAACGTGGACTCAGGTTAAAAAGTGTTCATTTCTCAAGTATACGTCATTTTCATGAAAGCACAGATCTAAAGGGCAAACAACTGAGTGCCTGGCTCAGGCACAAGAAGGAATTAAGCTGGAGCAGGAGGAGGAAGGGCTCATTCCTCCTGTGTTTTAAGCAAAGCACTGCCTCAAGGAGCATTGCACGGACAATCCTTGCTCATGGCAGTGGCAGGGGCTCCTTTCCCCTATGACTGCAGTGCCTAGATGTGCTGGGTGGAAGGAAGCTCCATCGCAAAAGCTGGACCCTCAGGTGAGCTCTACCCAGCCCATTTCCTCCACTGAACCTTCTCTCCAGGACATTTACTCCTCCTATTAATATGAAACAAGGAGCTGCCTGCAGGCAGAAGGGCTTGTTTCCTGTCCTCACTACAGTTGCCTTACCATGGGACATGTGAGGTACTAAAATGCAAGTCACCATCAGCTTTGAGAACTACAGAAAGCAGATGGTTAGAGAGGAGGCAAAGGTGAGATACCCCGTTTAAAAGGGTGATGTTCCTCAGGGATATGGAAAACAAAGATCCTTCAGCCATTAAATCCAAGTTTCTAGACAGATCCTTCATGAGCAACCTAAAGTTTTAGAAGGTTTTTTCCTTTTTATATACATACAAATAACTAACTGTATTGATAGCAGATGGGCTCTTCCATATGATTTCCTTTTTAAACCTTCAACTTCATGCAATTCCTGCATATTCCTTGTGTTGCGAAAGGAAAGCTTGTGCTTCTAGCTCCAGAGTACAAAGCTGGGGTTACTTCTGATCATTTGCTTTTGCTTTCAAAACCTTTAATTACACAACTGGGTAGCAGCTCTTAAATACATCATCATCATTTTCTCCCAGAGACCACCTTAGTGCATTGGGTCTGCCAGGCAAGGCGAAGCCAAAAGTGACTTACATTGAGAGAAACGACAGTCCCCACTGACTTATGCATATTTTCATAACAGTGTTAGTAGTTTCCTACAGCTGACACAGTTGGACCACCAAATTTTATGTGCAGAAAAACTTCCTAGTCTCATCCCATGATGTGCAGCTAAAGGAGAGAATGCTTCTGGCTAAAAAGGGAATAAGGGTAGGTAGGAAAAGCAGATGATCAGAACACTTATCAGACTGAGAAAAGAATTTATTAGGCCTGATAAGGAGCCTGAGTTGATGACAGCTATAAGGTACCATCCATTTTTAGCTAATAATTCAGGATGAATTAGTTGAGGAATAACATGTGATCATTTATTTAAAGGCTTATTCTAATGTATACACTGGAGGAAGCAGAGTTCAGGTTGTATGAACACTTTAACACTTACACTTCCGGAGGGTTATACCTCACCATTCAAATGCAGAGATTTAATAGCCTTGTATTTAGCTTTAAAATAGAGTGGCTGGCTTAGGTTATAGGACTCCTGCATTTCTAAACCAGCAAGCCATTTTACAAGGCTGGTTTATACGCATTCCACTTTTCCTCCACTTTCTTATTCAGGTTTAATAAATCTGCCAACACTTGCCTCTGAGAGCTGGTTCAGTTATTCAGAATTCCCAGACAAGCCCTCTCCCCAGCTCTGCATGCCTTAGCAGTTCACCCAACTAGACAATAGCATCAATTAAATATAAAGCTACATCTCTTAATTTCCACTTGGAAAGATTTTGGGTTCCGCCAACTGCTGAAGGCGATTTCTGAAGGCAAAATCCTGCATTAAGAGAGATTGCAGCTCCTAAGATATCGGTCCAAAATCTCCATCCGTATCCAGGTAACAATCTGGAATGCTGATATTTAAGAGGAGAAATATCTGGACAGCTGCCCCAGCTCCCTGGGAAGCGATGTTTAGTTAAAGTCTTGGATATCACTGAAAGAAGATGTGGAGATGTCACACTGAGGCTGAAGCATTTTTTCAAGTGCTGAATTATTCACCCATGAATCTCAGATGTGAAATCCAAATGCTCCAGCACTGCCCTGGCTTTAGACAATGTCTAATTCCTTTCTGTGCCACTGCAGGGTCTCTTCATCAGCTTTCTTTCATCTATAATCACAGCCAGGTCATGGATTATTAGTCATATTCAGTGCAGAATTCAAACCCTGCTATACCAATCAACCAGCTTGGGACTCCCAAAATGCTCCCCCTGCATTAATAACCACCACACCAGAGGACCGGAACGCTCCTGGCACTGGCTTACAGGGGCACAAAGAGGTACAAATCACAGCAGCCATTTGACCAAGCACTGAGCTGGGGAGAGGCCACCAGCACAACCTGCTGCTGCTGTGGCTCTGCCCGCTCGTCCCACCAGCTCAGGGCCAGCAACACTTGGAATGGCACAGGAGCTGCATATGGAACTGTGTTTGTACAGCCGTACGGCACCAGGAAAACCAGCCCTCCACCACCATGCAGCTCAGGAACTTGAGTTATTCTTACCATGCACAGAGCCCTTCCTTGGATGCAAATTCCTTCCATTTAGGAATGGAAGGAAAAGCAGTCTGATGCTTTGGGCTTCTCTCACAAACCCCATGTACATGGGAGCAATGCTCCCCATCCCACATGGCTGAGGTGCCTGATGTGCAGCCCCACCAGCATTCTGCTGTCTACTCTACTCTTATGAAGCCTCACCTGAGTACTGTGTTCAGCTCTGGGGACTCCAGCACCAAAAGAAAATGGACCAGCTCAAGTGAGTCCAGAGAAGGCCATGGAGATGCTGCGAGGGCTGAATCAGCTCTGCTCTGGAGCCAGGCTGAGAGAGCTGGGCTGGGGCAGCCTGGAGAAGAGAAGGCTCCCTAAGGTAAGGTCTTATAACAATCTTCCAATAACTAAAGGGGGCCTATAAGGAATCTGGAGAGGAGCTTTTTACAGTGGCCTGTAGGGACAGGCCAAGGGGAATGGCTTTAACCTGCCACAGGGGAGACTGAGCTGAGCTCTCAGGCAGAAGCTCTTCCATGTGAGGGTGCTGAGGCGCTGGCACAGGGTGCCCAGAGAAGCTGTGGCTGCCCGATCCCTGGCACTGTTCAAGGCAAGCTTGGACACAGGGGCTTGGAGCACCCTGCTCTAGTGGAAGGGGTCACTACCCACGGCAGGGGTTGGAACTGGATGAGCTTTAAGGTCCCTTCCAACCAAACCAGGGAGCTGCTGGGGACCACAGACCCTTTACCAGCTGCCACCAGCCTCAGCACACCACTTTTTCCCTTGAAAACACATCACCCAGCCATACATGTGCCACTGCCCCAGCAATGCTCCACAGGTCCCACGACCGCTTCCCCATCCCTGCTTCCCAGCACCCATTATTCCCCATTTTGTTAAACTTTGTTACAACTAAGAGGAAGTCAACACATTTCCCCATTCCTTCTCCATGCAAACAGAGCTGGAAGAGAAAAAAAACCATAAACAAAAGCATTTATCAGCTCTTGCTGGAGGTGTTCCTGTGCACATCGAGCCATTCCGCTGCAGTTGTTTCATTAGGAGGACCCGGTTATGTTTGCAACATTAACGAGTCTTGGAGAAGAGAGGAATAAAATACTAGGGGCAACACTGCAGCAAAGATAAATAGGTAAACATCCTGTTGCTGACTTTAGTTAATACATCACAGCTTTATTCACTTAGGGCAGCTGCGAAATCAATTCTTCAGTAAAAATAAAAGATTTGTATCCAAATCTATGCTCACAATATGAGCGAGGCAAGGCATGGAGGAGCGGGGAGGGAAACCTTGTCTCTGCTCTATGTTTTCAGACTGCTGCTTTGTCTTTGCCTCATGCAAAGCCCCGCCGCGTGCTCTGCTTTCCACAAAACGTGATTTTTGCCATTTTTCCTCAAAATTAAACAATCTGTCTTGTTCTTTAAACTTTCTCAGAAGTCAGCAGTGATGCGTCCCCAGCCTCTCAAGGACACTTTAGTGTCATTTCCCAAGTATCCCAGCTAAATTGGGAGCAACGATGGAAAGCACAGGAACTGCTAAAATTAAAAACCCCTCCTTCTCTTTGGTGAAGCTAAAACAAATCCCATCTTATCTCTACATAAACTTGTGAGCCTCACACCCTAAAGAATGAGACTGAGAAAGTCAAAGCCAAACCAAAAGCAGCCTATTAAATGCAAACCAAAGGATGAATTCCTGTTTTCCTACCGATTCTCTTGGAAAACCAAGACCAGATCACAGATAACTCATCACAGAATCACAGACTAGTTTGGGTTGGAAGGGACCTTAAAGCTCCTCCACTCCCAATCCCCTGCCACGGGCAGGGACACCTTCCACTTGAGCAGGTTGCTCAGGTTGCTGATTTAATGCTGTACCTGAGATAAAAATGAATCTGTTGGAATTCCCTGCAGCTCCTGACATGGCTGGAAACAGGGCTTGCTCTTCAAAGACAACCAGTCATGACATGCAATCCAATCAGGCAAACTCTGCCCAGCGACTAAGTGCTGCAGCCCTCCAGCAGTGCACATACCAGGGCCACCAACAGCCTCACCTTGAATAAACCAGGCTTGGAGGGAGGAATCCAGCTCTTACACGAACACTGTGAGCATGAGGGTATCTGCTGTCACTGTAAAGGTGCAGACAGCTGCTACAAACACAGTATTCTGCAAAAGCAACACACACAATGCACCTTGAGGCTTTCTTGTGTGGGTGAGCTTTGCTCCTATTCCCACTGTCACCCACCCCTCCATCACCTGCCTCTGCTGCCCTGGCCCTCAAATGCATGCCAAGGTTTAAGGGAGAACCCCCTGGTGGGAATGCCTGGCTACATGGATGCCCAAAGAGCAGCACATCTCAATTTTCAAGAGGACACAAGGGATGGATGGGCACCCAATGCTACCTGAACCAAATTCTGCACCTACCTAACAAGACAATAGCTGATATTCAGTACAGACCCCTGCAAACTGTGACAAAAGGGGAAGTACAAAGGAAAATGTAACCTGCTCGGCTCCATTTCCAAAGGAAAAAGACTCTGGCTTGGCAGTGGAGGTACCACTGGGGAACAATGGCTATGTCAAGGTGTTTGCACAGTGCCATCAGTACCCTATGGTACATGTCACTCAAGCACTCAGTGCCAACAGTACTGGCCTGACTGGGATATAACCCAACTGCCTCCACCTCAGAGGAACAGTAGATGACCAGGAGGTACATTTATTATCTAAAGGAGGAGCAAGTAGCTTCTCTTCTAAACCCTACAGCCAGCTCTACTGATGGGATAAAAGGAAGTGGGAAGGATGCACCCTCCCCATCCCATGTCCATCTTCAAGGGATTTAACAAAATCCATGCAACACCTTATTCCCTTTTAGGCTTAACACTCTTACTCTCCTATCTGGACAAGGTGGACAAGGCAGGAGCCTGGGGAACCTGCACCTCCATACAGGCACCTTGAATCCTGTTTGGACTTCCCAAACTGTTTAGCACTTTTTGGGGCAGGAGACATTGCTTATGCGGGAGCTTTCATCTATTCTGAGCTCAAATTGACTGGCAATTTTGAAGAAGGCGCTGCAAATTGCTCTGCTAATCACAGCCACGTAACCACATTAAAATAACATCAGTGCTGAGGCAGAAAAGCAAGAACAGCCAGGAGGTGCTGCGCTGAGGCTGCCTGCTCTGGGTCCCTCACCTTGCTCATATGGGGATGCTGCAGCCTGCCTATTTTTCTCCCCCTCTGCAGTGATCTGGCTCCAGATTCCGGATGGCTGCTTGCACCAGTTCAACAATAACAAGAGGCCACCCGCAGCTCACTGGGGCAGAGCTGCAGCCCTGTGTTTGGAAAATGAGAGTGTCAACCATACCTGGGAAAGGCCACTCACACAGCTGAAAAATAATGTATCCCTCCAAGGGAACACTGACAGACACAGAACGAGGAGGAGATTTACAATTCCCCTTATGACAAGTTGCCTCTAAAGCCTTTTACTGGAGACAGACAAGACGGGGATCTGCTCTGAGCACGTGGCTGCCTCCATGTGCCCTCCAGCCCTATGCAGCTCTGCCTTCCCCCAGCTCTAAGCCCAAAAAGCCTTAGGAAGCATCATATTCTCCTCTGTTTCTTAACAGCCTGAGAGGAAAGACTGAGTTTCCATCCCCTGCAGTGGAACAGCCGGCTCCTTTCATTTTTCTCCATTCACTCTCACCCTTGAGATCCCAGTATCTCCCACCGGGGCCTGGAGAACTTGGGGCACCAATTCCAGCTCCAAGGCAAGAGCTCCTTTGCCATGGAGACGTGATGACACTGTGAAGCATGCTTTGAAAAGTGCGTTATTTTCCAGCTCATCAGTTAAGCTTAAACCCTCCAGATTAAAAAACTTCATTTAGATAAACCAAACATCATCCTTCACCCTCCAAGCAGGGACACAGACCCAAGGCTGGTCCAGGTCACTGCCATGGCTCAACTTCAATGCCTGGTGCTCTCCAAGCTCAGGCAAAGGGCCAGGACCCTGCTTGGGAAGGGGATGTGCTGTGTCCAGCCTGTCTACATGGGACAAGAATCAGCAGGTGTGGGGCAAATGGCTTTTCCATGGCTTGAAAACCTTCAGGCAGAAGAACTTGCCTCCCATCTGCTGATGGTTGTCTCAGTTGCTAACTGGCCTAAACAACAGATAAAACGGGAAGGGGAACAATACCCTCGCCACTGGCTGATAAACACAAAGGTCGATAGGGAAGGATAAATCACCCAGTTCTCCCTTTCCATGCATTTCACATACACTGGTGAAATATCCTCTACAATGGATTAAATCAAAGTCCATCGTCAAGTTCAAGAACACGTTTAATGCAGATCTATTCATTTCAAGGTGGCTTTGCACAATGGATACCTTCCCCGTTCAAAAATTATTCAAAACTACATGCTTCCTTTTCACTCTGCATCTTAACATTTTAAGATGAAATATGGTGTATTTGTAACAGAGAAACACGTTGTACAAATCATAGCCTGCTGTAAAAAGTGTATTTCACAAAGCCTTTCCATGTACAGGGACAAGGACCACTTGTTGATAAATTACTTTCCATCGGAGAGTGGAAAGATGTATTTGTATGCACCATAAGTGGTGCTATTGTTCAGCAATTTGATGGAAGTCCAGTAAAATTTGTTGTGCAGGTTTTATTTAACCTCATTAAAACCAGAGTAAGGGACAGGGATGGTGTTTAGGGACAAAGCAGAGTCCTATATGCTTTGGTGCATCTCTGTATCTTTTGAGTTAAGGAATATCTATACTGAATCATCCTATTGGGCTGCACTCATCTCTTTAGACTTACCTATAATAATGAGGACCTGAGAAGCTTGATGCTGCAGCTTCAATTCTACATGTATTTTTATGTCACATGAGGAATGGGCGGTGCAAAGATCCACCTTTTCAGATCTGTTGCCATCAAGATCTTACAGAAAACCAGAAACCTGCAATGAGAGCTACCTCCATTCACAGCTCAGGACCACGCACATATTTGCCGATGGAAAGAGGCTTGGTACCACTGCAAGAGCTGCAGGTAGACACGTGCATGAAAAAACAACAGCAAAATCCCTATTACATAAAGCCAAAAAAGCTGCAAGCCAAGATGCACCTGTACCCAAACTCTTCCCATGGCACAGGGGAAATGACCCCCAGGGATCAATGCTAAGGATGGTCCACCCCAAAATGAGGAAGTTCATTTTGAAGATGTAGCCTCCTGGAAATTAGTGCAGAGCTTTGGTTCACAACGTTAGCAGGCTGCCTAAAAATGACCTGGGATTTCATTAGGGATAATAACCATGGGGAAAAAAATGCTCCCAGATGTGCATTACAAATTCAGTCTGTAGAAATTCTTTCAAAGGTATCTCGGTTAAAGCAAATGATGTGTGGGCATCTCACCTGCAGTAAATAAGCAATTCTGCCCCTGGGAGCCAGAGCAGGAGCTGGTGGGAATGGAGGCTGCAAGGAAAGTGGGGCAGGCAGTCTCTGGTGGGAGTGGGATGGGAAGCAACCGAAACCACTGCTGTGGCCCAGGACCTCTGGTGAACTCTACCTGCACAAGTGCCTAAAGCTCCAAAGCAGGCATTGATCAAATCCCTTTGCTGAACAAAATGCAGCTGCAACACAAGAGCTTGGAGGAATCAAAGAACCACAGCCTGGTTTGGGCTGAAAGGACCTTAAAGCTCATCCAGTTCCAACCCCCTGCCACAGGCAGGGACCCCTTCCACTAGAACAGATTGCTCCAAGCCCCTGTGTCCAACCTGGTCTTGAACACTGCCAGGGATGGGGCNAGTTCCAACCCCCTGCCACAGGCAGGGACCCCTTCCACTAGAACAGATTGCTCCAAGCCTCTGTGTCCAACCTGGTCTTGAACACTGCCAGGGATGGGGCAGCCACAGCTTCTCTGGGCACCCTGTGCCAGCGCCTCAGCACCCTCACAGGGAAGAGCTTCTTCCCAGTATCATGGTAGGGATGAAGGTGAGTGCGCAGAGATGCTGGGCACCCATCTTGTGCTGCTACAGCACCACAGTATACACACTGCTGCTTTCTGCTGATGAAAGGGGATGCTTGAAGAATGGGAGAGGATCTCCCCTATGATCTAGCAGACAACAACATGAAAAAGCAAGCCTACCTCTTAGCAAGAAAGAGTGATGACCCACAGGAAAAACTTTAGAGCAATGCGCAAATTAGGTCTTAAACTAGTCTTCTAGCTGTGTCCATGGTTCTTGTTTAAGGAAAAGACATCTTAAGGAAAGACATCTTGAAGTCACTTAGAGGATTCCTGTCATTACCATGGAGAGGTGATGCTGTGAATGATTCAGCAGGCAGAGCCCGGTTTTTCACCCTGAATCTTAAAAATGGGGATTGGCATGTGGAAGTATATCTAAAGCACAGGGGACAGGCTGCTTTCACAGCAGGACAAGGCCTGCAGCAATTTAAAGTGATGGCTTTTGGCTTGCCACGCTGGAGAGGTTAATGGAGAAGGTATTGGGCAGCATGTCTCTCTGCCTGTTTGCTAAACCGACATGATATCCCAGTGCATGCTAAAAATCTCTGAGCAGGAACTGATAAATGGGCTGTGGTAAGCTTAGGGCTGCAAAGCTGAAACTAGACCCACAGAAATGTGAGCTGTTTCAAAACCAGCCAATTTACCCTGGGCACGGTGAGGTGGAAGCTGTCACCACCTAAATGAGATCAGAAGCTGTCAGGACCGGCCAGCCCCTTGTGTGCTCCTGGATGCAGAGTTTTGAAGGGCTTTGGTTGTGAAAAGAAAAGGTTGATTTCCAAGTTTGTGGATGTTTCAAAACACTGTATAGGGAAACAGCTCTTTCAGTAGCAAGCAGAGAGGGATGTATCACTCTGAGAGCTACAGCCTGGCTCACCCCTGGTTTAAAAGGATGTTATGGGATGGATGGCAGTTTGAGGGCTTCTGCTTCAGGTTTATCCCTACCTGAAAACCACAAAGGTCCTGACAGAGGACTGGCTTATCGCAGCAAAAACTAAGCACTGAAGAAGAGAAGCAATTAAACTACTCACAGTGATTAAGTCCATAAAACATTTTCACTGCTATTTGTCTGGGAATAACTTGCTAGAAATGACAGACCCCACTTACGTGTAATAACTTGAGGAAGCTGTAGAAATCCCATGGGATGAGAGGCCAGGCGTCCAGGCATCCTGCAGTGCTATGATTTTGCAATCATACACAGCCCAGGGCCCTGCCAAGGTTGTGGGGACGCCTTGGCTGCAAAGCCAAAACCCATCCAATGGGAAAGAGCAAAGAGAACAAGTGTGCCCAGAAAAAGAGATCTGAAAGAATGGAAACCTGTGCTGGAAAACAGATAGGGCTCAGCTCACCGTGCACGTAGGTACTGGGGTTTCTGCCAAGTACTGCAGCAAAAAAAGCCAAACCTAAAGAAGCAAGGAAGTAACTGGAAATCACAGCTCAGGGCGAAGATCTCCAAGGTTCACATTGACTGAAGACATCTTTAAAGTCTGAGAATATGAAACATTTCATGGTCTTTTAACAGAGAGGTTTGCATCAAGGAAATAACCTATGACAACAAGTTTGCTTTTCTACATGAAGAAACCCCTATAGCTGGGTCCCATAACTACCAGGGTACGGGCTGTGGTGCAGAGGATGCTCGTGAGCCCCATGGCTCACACTATATCTCTACCTAGGGAATGACAACGAGCTGTCACTCAACCACATGGACAACAGCCGTGCAAAGAGGGGCTGGGAGGAACACAAGACTTCTCAGCATCAACTTGGGCAAAACAGGCTCCCAGTTGCGATTCTGGTGGCCCATCCACCCTTTACCCCTGTGCTGATGCTCCAGGTCCAGCCAATTTCCCACAGGAGTCCACCGTGCTCTGTTAGCTCACGGACAAGTGGGAAATCGCCATACACAAACCCGAGCCCCCATAACATTTATTTACACAGGATGAGTAGCCCAGTTCCGTATCTCAGTCTGCCAGGTGACAAATGCCCTCAGTTCCCATTTACTTCAAGATGTGCTGAGAGCCTTCCAGAAATTAAACCTCTTTATTCCAAGGTAAATGACGCATGTTTTGCTGCACAATCTCTTTGCCTATTATCCACTGTGCCCATTACTGAATGCAGGTGTCACACACGGTGCAACTCCATCGTGCTAAAGGGCTTTCGTCCTCCTTTCTTTGAGCAAGTCATATTTTTCTCTCAATAGCAACCAGATCTCTGGGTTGAATTGGCTCAGTTGTGTCAGGTCACTGCTGCAACTCCCCTGCCTACCAGCACAGATTTCTCTTAGAGCTTATACTGTTGCTTTTCCTGGCATTGATTTGCTAATATTTCATTAATACATCCCTGAGATGTGTTCTTTGTATAGCTTGGGGGAAAAAAAATGACACTGTTCCCCTCACTCTTTAGATCCGATTGTGGGAGGGAGGTGAAGTGCCACTGAATTTATGCTAAGATTTAAAAGGATGCTATCAATTTGAAACTCACAAAGTACTTCAATCCTTTTTTTTCACTTCAGTTAACAATCTAGCAGAGCTGCAGAAGTGAGGGATTTTAAATGATCTAAATTTAGTGCCTCCAGCTCACCCAATGTGATCAGCTCTGTTTGGTGTCTTTTCCGAATGCCTGAGCTCCTGGAGTCGAGCAATGACATGACAGCCTCACCTAAAACAAAAGTATGTGTCTAGCCCACCAGACTGCAAAAAAATGCTTGACAATAGGAACCAAGTGCAACCCAGAGGCTCAGAAAACAACACGCAAAAAGAAGAAATAAAGATGTATTTCCTAAAATCATGTGATTTAAGCCGCTCTTACAGTTTCTGAGCATATAAAGATTAACCACGTTCCTTATCTTTCACCATTTATCCAGCCTGTTCATATTCTACCCTGGCATTCACAGCTTCGATGGCTCCTGTTCTGGTTTTCCTACATGGTGTCACTGTGCATTAAATGATGTTGATTTGCTTGAAAATGCAAAGCTGCAGGACATTATAGAATCATAGAATGGTTTGGGTTGGAAAGGACCTTGAGATCATGCAGTTCCAACCCACCCACCATGGGCAGGGACACCTCACACTAAACCATGGCACCCAAGGCTCTGTCCAACCTGGCCTTGAACACTGCCAGGGATGGAGCACTCACAACCTCCCTGGGCAACCCATTCCAGTGCCTCACCACCCTCACAGTAAAGAACTTCCTCCTTATATTCAATCTAAACTTCCCCTAAGTTTGAACCCATTACCCCTTGTCCTATCACTACATTGTATTATTTCCCCCTTTTAATAGAGCTTCAAACTAAATACAGAAACGTCTTTGGATGGCAAATGAAATTGGACTTAAACTAGTAAATAATAGTTGTGTTTAGACTCAATTCACTACACAAAAGTCCCTTTTACACACAGGACCATTTTCTCACACTATAAGCTAAAGAAAAACTAAATAAATAGAAGAGATTTTTTGGAAGTCACATATCCTTGAAAACCTTCTAACGTGCAGACACGTATCGCCCATAAAAATACTCCGCAGCAAGTTAAAAGCTCTCTTTTAAAGCCCAGCTCTGAAAGGGCTCAATGGATGGAACCATTTTGGGGTTCCAATTTCATTTTTTATTTTTTATCTTTTATTTTTTTAAAATTGCATCTGGGCTGACAGCTTGAACGCTGAGTTACAGCCCCTGAGACAGAAATACCAACTCAATCTTAACAGCACTGCCGCTACCAGTTGCTATAATGATCTTAATCAAAGAGTATTGTGATAAAAAAAGGACTCTGGTTTGACAGCCTTTGGCATATCCTAGATATCAGTGTCCAGATTTCACATGATGCAGTTGGAGAAGTGAACACTCTATGGGGAATTGCTCCTTAATCTATTCTCTACTGAAAGGGTACATGTGTGGCAGTCTCAATATTCCCTGCACTCCAGGTTATCCCTCTACACCCCAAAGACAGTGGAAGCCAAAGGGAGAAACACTGCCTCTTGCTCCTTCCCCTCTTGCCATCCCTGCAGAAGAACCACTGCTTGCTGTTAAGAGGAGACATAGCATCGGGTGAAACAAGATGTTAAATGACTGTTAACACGCGCTGACCTTGTGTTTGTCAAAACCAGAGTGCTGCTGCTCGGTGACAGAGTGGGATTCATAGAACCACAGACTGGTTTGGGCTGGAAGGGACTTAAAGCTCACCGAGTTCCAACCCCTGCCATGGGCAGGGCCAACTTCCACTACAGCAGCTTGCTCCAAGCCCCTGTGTCCAACCTGGCCTTGAGCACTGCCAGGGATGGGGCAGCCACAGCTTCTCTGGGCACCCTGTGCCAGCGCCTCAGCACCCTCACATGGAAGAGCTTCTGCCTAAGAGTTCAGCTCAGTCTCCCCTGTTCGGGCAGGTTCAAGCCATTCCCCTTGTCCTGTCCCTACAGGCCCTTGTCCAAAGCCCCTCTCCAGGTTTCCTGCAGCCCCTTCATGCACTGGAGCTGCTCTAAGGTCTCCCCTTCAGGAGCCTTCTCTTCTCCAGGCTGCCCCAGCCCAGCTCTCTCAGCCTGGCTCCAGAGCAGAGCTGCTCCAGCCCTCGCAGCATCTCCATGGCCTCCTCTGGACTCACTGCAACAGCTCCACTTCCCTCTCGTGCTGGAGCCCACACTGCATTCTACCGAACACAAGCACATGTTTGGAGCAGATGCATACACATGGCTGAGTGTGTTCCACCACCACTGCAAGAGCATCCAAGCAAAAACCTGGTATAAGGCCACGGAACCTGAGCAAAAGGTGTTTGAGGAACCAAAGCAACACCTTTCTGAAGTTGCTGATGGTATTTCACAATGATGTCTGGGCTTAAAAGAACTGTGACCATTTCTCTTCACTGAAGCCCTGCCATTGCCCTCCCCACTGCTGCGTGTAGTACCCACAGACCGGGTGGGATCCAACCCTGCAACACTCAGAGCAGCACAGGCAGAAATGATCCCCACTGAGAAAATGCTACAGTCTAATTTGTGGCAAAACACAACAGGTGCTACAACACAGGCGGGGGAATGTGAGGAGGAGGAGAGTAACACCAACGGGAACAAATGCCTAGATAGACAAGACATGCAGAGGGAGATGCTCTATTTAAATACTCTGCCAGTTAAAAGTTAAGCAAACAAGTCGGTGAAACAAATAACGTGCTCCTACCTCCCACCAACTGAGAGATACCACGGCAGAAATAGGTCGTGTAAGTTCAGATAATGAAAGCATGTCATGAAATACTATACACAGTCCCACGTGGCTGTGTACCTGGTAGATACAGGCAGGCTGGGTTAGTGACTGCACTGAGCAGGGCAGGCTGCAGAGGAAGAGGTCTGTCTGCAACCAGAACATCATGTCTTGCGTAGGTCATGCATATGCCAGTGCTGCAACACAGAGCACGATTGTGTGCTCAGAACACATCTGTCTGTATCAGACCTTCTGACCTCCTGGGATCCACACTGCTCAGTAAAAGCAGAACAGTTCTGAAGGAGGCAAACCCAGATTGAGCCATGTAAGAAGCCAGAAAGAGGATCACAGAATCAACTATGTTGGGAACACCTTTAAGATTATCAAGTCCAATCGTTCCCCCAGCACTGCCAAGGCCACCACTAAACCGTGTTACTAGGGGACCTGTCTACATGGTGACTCCACCACTGGTCTGGGCAGCCTGTTCCTCTTGTCCTATCACTTGTTACTTGAAAGAAGGGACCGGACTTGATTTCTTTGTTACCAGAAAGAAGAGACACCCTGGCTCCATCCTCCTTTCAGGTAGGTACAGAGAGTGATAAGGTCCTCCCTGAGCCTTCTCTTCTACAGACTAAACCCCCCCCCCCATTCCCTCAGCCATTCCTCATCACACTTGTGCTCCAACCTGCTCAGATCCCTCTGCAGAGCTTCCTACCCTCCAGCAGATCAACACTCCCACCCAGCTTGGTGTCACCTCCAAACTTACTGAGGGTGCGCTCGATCCCCTCATTCAGCTCATCAGTAGATACTGACAGTACTGGCCCCAGTATCAAGCCCTGGGGGACACCACTAGTGACCAGTCACCAGCTGCAGCCCACACTCCCTGCTGGGCCGAGGGCACTTTGTCCTGAAAAGATGTGGATGATGATGCTAATAATAACCACCTTTAAAAGCCTGAACGTATTTATACCAGGGAAAAAACAAAGAGTTAGCATCTGTCACCAGCCCTCACTTGCCAAGATGCAGCATCCAAAGTACTTCGTAGAGTCCAGATTGGCAATTCCAGGCAAGCCTGGCCAGGATATGTGATGCACACACGTGTCACTGGTGTGGACACTGTGCCTGTGTCCCAAACACAAGCACCTCCTCTAACAGGAATCCCACCAGTTCCCTTTGGGTCTCCAACCCCTGGGAGGACAGAGGGTGACAAGTCTGCTGGATGCCACGGGTGGAAGGATGCATTCTGCCTGGTAGCATTGCACATCCCGACTGTTTTCACACAATAATTTTCCACTGGGAAGAGCCACCGCACTATGAAGGTGTTTCAGCTCCATGAGGGCATTTCTGGTGACCCCCTGGAGAATCTGCTATGAAAAGCAGGATGAATTACAGAAATTCAGCTCACTTCATGGTATCTCTAAGCACAGATTAATTACTGTGGTTTAGATCATGACAACAGTCCTGTAGCTCCCGCGCAGAGAGAGGAAGGGAGGGATTTCACGGGCAGCTAACAGAGATGGCTGAGATGGCAGTTCCATCTGTAAATCCACTTTAGCTTTTCTCCCTAACACCATCGAGCCACAGACTCTCCATCATTTCCTAATTTGCAAACCGGACTATTACTGTCTTTAAAGCTGACACTTATTTCACTCTCTTTACCAAGGATGCCAATATACAAGGTGACTTTTCTTCTGTGTTATTACTAGAACAACTAAAGAGTGCTGGCTGCAGTACTACTGGAAACAAAGCAATAACATTTTCATTTCACTCTGCTAGACAGAAACATTCTTACCCTTGCACTGTGCCTATTTATTGGGAAAGCAAAGCACAAATAGAAATAATAAATGCTCACAGGGAAACACAAGTAGGTTTAGGTGCAACTTCAGCATTAAGAAAAGTGTTATTTTACATAGCTATGATCATAGCATTGTGTCCAGCTCTGGGGCCATCCACACAAGAGGGACATGGAGCTGCTGCAGCAAGTCCAGGAGGCCACGATGATGCTGCAGGAGCTGGAGCAGCTCTGCTCTGGAGCCAGGCTGAGAGAGCTGAGCTAGGGCAGCCTGGAGAAGAGAAGGCTCCTGAAGGGGAGACCTTAGAGCAGCTCCAGTGCCTAAAGGGGCTACAGGAAACATGGAGAGGGGCTTGGGACAAGGATCTGTAGGGGCAGAACAAGGGGAATGGCTTTAACCTACCAGAACAGGGGAGACTGAGATGAGCTCTTAGGCAGAAGCTGTTCCCTGTGAGGGTGCTGAGGCGCTGGCCCAGGGTGCCCAGAGAAGCTGTGGCTGCCCCATCCCTGGCAGTGTTTAAGACCAGGTTAGACACAGGGGCTTGGAGCAAGCTGCTGTAGTGGAAGGTGTCCCTGCCCATGGCAGGGGTTGGAACTCGGTGAGCTTTAAGTCCCTTCCAACCTAAATGATTCTATGATCCTATGAAAACCTTCCTCCCCTGCATTTAAGTTGCACCAAATCCACAGCATTGTATGACATTGTAAGAGTGGGAAAGGCATAACTGGAAAAGTAACAAAACTCAGAACTGGTGATATTCATTGTCCACATCCAGCCAAGTACCAGCAGTAATCAGCCCTCATCAGTAGTGAAAAAAAGAGAATTGCATTTTAACATTCCTTTTACTTAAACAGCATGATGCCATTACGGCTATGCTGAGCACTGATGGGAGAAGCTGACAAAATTCCCTCTTTCCCTTTTTCTCCCTCCCAGCACCGGGTGTTCAGCAGAGGACAAGGCTCACTCTTCCACACAGTCCCACCAGAGGGAATTGCCATGGATCAAGACGCCTGATGCAGGTGCCAAACAACTGTCACTTCCCAAACCAGGTGGCAGCGCTGCCCTTCACTCACTCACCCTGTGGATTGCTGCTTATCACCCCAGGTAGCACCAACACAGCTGGGTGAGATTCTGCCAACAAGGAGGAGAATATGAATAATCATCATTATTAAATATAAATCAATGAAAATCTCAAAGCCTTTTTGACCAGGAAGGGATGGACGTACACAGGAGAGATGTGGTGTGGATGCTGCAGCATGTACCAGGGCTTGGCAGCTGCAGCAGTCCAGCAGTGATGGGTCCAGCAGTGATAGATCCAGCACATCCAGGGCCTGTCCCCACCATAGAACTGCAGCCAGGATCCAAACCCATCACTCATTTGTACTGATGCCAGCCTCCAGCAACTCTGCGGATAGCAGAATAACAGAGCTCTCACTGCTCAAAAGGCCTCTTTGAATGTATCTGAGCATCTTACATAAGATTGCTATAAACCGATACCAAAAAAGAAAGCAAGTAATTACACTACTGCCTTGTAAGCTTTGATTCTGTGCTGTTTGGGAACAATCGTAGGATTTTTTTGTTAGGCTTATGAGGGTAATGCAGAGAACAGCAAAGCTTTGGAGGTGGGGTAGTCTAGCTTTCAAGCTCCCATGTAAAAAACAGGTTTCCTTAGAATTTCACAGCCTGACAGGCATGACTAGAGAGAAGCAGGAGACATTTCTGCCCTTTCCTAGCAGCTTATGTATTATTCCTTAAAAAAATAAAAAAAATAAAGGAAAAGAAAAGGAAAACTTTCAGAGAATGTGGTGCCTTTATTCCCTTGTGTTGTTTAAACCTTTTTTCATGGCACCACACAATGAGCTTTCTTCGGGAAGTACAACAGAGGCTTTTCCTTAGCCCACAGTAAGGCAGCTACAGCTTCAGTGGCTTGAGAAGGTGGTGAATAAAATACAAAAAGGAAGGAGAAGAAGGAACCAAAAGACAGAGAAAGCTACAGTAGGGAACTTGAATCACTGAGAGGAAGGAGGTGTCGAGATGAATCTGCGGAAGGCAGGCACCACTGTGCTAAGCATTAGCATGGATGACAAGGCTGGTTGCTGCTAGAGCCACCTCTCCTTNCACAGGAGGGAATTTGAAACCCGGGGGGGAAGGGGGGGGGGGGGGGGGGGAGAAAGGAAGAAAAAGGCATTGAGTGCAGGTATAATTGCAAAGCACCAGCACACTTCTTGCACCGTGGAGGAAAAAAAAGGAATGGTAGATGATTCAGGAGTATGACAAAGAATCCCTTCAACAAGTTGTCTTTTATCACAACTTTGCTGCTCTACAGCTACACTGCAACAGGGAGAAATTGCATCACGTCAACACCAAGTTTATAAAGATAAACTGACTCTGAAGACAGTGGAAATACGCTGGCAGTTACTTTGTGTTTCGCTTATCACACTGCAATAAATTCACTGAGAACAGCATTAGCAGGGTATTAGAAACAAAAACACACTTGCACCTCAAAGGGTCAGCTCTGTAACACTGGGGTGCAGCCCTGGGTGCATCAATGACCCCTAGGTGAAAAGGCCCAAATCAGCCCCTGCTGCTGAGCATCCATGTGCATGACTCCAGACACCCCAGATCCCAGCTCCCAGACCCCAGTTCCTGATGAGCAAAGCTGAGGGGACTCAAATTGAGGCTCTTGTTTAATTAAACCAGAGCAGCTCCTTACACCAGCTATTACAAGACACGAAGACATCGTTCTTTGCAGTGAAGACTGAAGACTCCCAATGCAAAGTGCAATAACACTAATAGCTTGCGGCTAAAATATTGACTGCATACGGGTGACCGAGCGCTGTGTCACAGGTTTTGGCTCAAGGATGGTGGCAACAAACCAAGACCTGCTGACGGCCAAAGGGACCCTTCACTGCCCTTGTGTGGGAACTGAAAGCACAGGGTATCAGACTGTGCCTGTGGGGACCAGAGCAACCTTCACAAAGCACCTGCCCCAGCTGAACAGCAGCTTTGCCCTAGCAAAGCCTAAATGATGAATGAGTTTGGAGCTCAGGAATGGAACACTCTTCACCACCTCTTTCAGATCATCCCCCAGCCAGGAGGGCTGTGATGTACTAAAGGGCTTCTCCTGCTTCCTTCTGTAGGCTCCTTCACCCTCTTCCCTGGCCTCACCCCTCCACTCCATCCCAGAGAACGGCTGCTGGTTTAAATGCAAATAGTGCACATGCAGGCACAGGATCTTTTTTTAAATGCTGAAAGCTGAGACTTCTAAGTTTATCTCAGAAGGACACTGGAAAGATGAATAGAGAGAAATTATGCAGAGAAAGAGAAAATATTCAAAGAGTAGAATTATGTATGCATAACTGCCTGGCTCCCTGGGGTGCATGGGCGAGTACACCAAGTCACTTTGTGAAATCATTCCCCACAACTCCTGTATCCTAATTATAGTGCTGTAAGTGGGGAGAAGCTAATTTTTCAACAGTCCTGATGGGGTAACTGGAAGAAGCATGAACATGCTGTTAACCCCTCACCTACTGAGAGTCTTCAGGCAAAGAAGCTAGCACAGAAAGAATAAATGAAATGTCAGCGAAGCCAATGCCATCATCCTCTGGTTTACTTAGAGGTGTCCAGTATAGGAACCAAGCAAGCACAAGCCTTCAGGCTAAAGAGAAAGGGCACACTGGACAAAATAGGCCAGAATGAAAAAGTTCACCAGTAAAGAGACCAAGACTTCAGAGGAGTTTGGATTCAGCATTATGATGCTTCTGTGTCTCTTTGCTCTGTACAGCATGTTCTCAGCCAAAAGCTTTGTAAGCCATAAATATGCCTGTACAGGAACCACTTTATCCATGCAGAAAATGCAGTCACCTCAGCACATCCCTCAGTGCAACATAGCTACTTGCAGCAGAAAGGGCTCAAATTGGGTAGCATGGTTTAATGTGAGGTGTCCCTAGATGATCTTAAGGTCCTTTCCAACCCTAACTATTCTGTGATTCTATGATGTTCCCTGAAAGCATCCAACTGATTTGCATGGGAGGGAGCTGGTTCCAGTGAGGATCTGCTAATACAACACCTCATCACACCCATGCAGGTCAAAACCACCAATGTACCAGTGAGTGGGAAAGGTTAAAACTATGTATCTTTGACCCATTACCATGCAGTGCTCGAGCCTGACTTCGTTCACAGGAAAAATGAAAGGCACTAAGACAGCCCTCATGCTGCTGATGCAGAAATCAGCCACCAACAGCCTTTTATCCCCGCTATGCTCAACAAGTTTAAGCTAACTAAAACTACTCCTGGAAGTCCCTAAACTCAGATATTTTGACTAAAACTGTCACTAGTATTTTGACCATATTCCCTTTAAATTCCTCAGCCTGCTAATGTTTGTTCTCATTTACTACAAACCCCTTAAAAGGTTTCAATTAGCCTTGTTTTTCCCTACTGGAATAGATGCAGGCACACAGTATTAAAAAGGGAAAACATAAAAGAAGATAAAATACTCCATTAACCCATCTTGGGCAGGCAAAGAGTTTTTTCCCTCAGCCATGCCTTGCACAATACCACTAAAAGCATGAAAACACCACTTAGGGCTGGCAAGTGCAAGCATATGTGCCGGGCTGCAGCCATTTCATCCCACTCCATGCCGTATTCCATGCAACAGTTTGAATCCCCCAGCTACTCAGGTCGTTGTATTTCTACCATGTTCATTATGAGAGGGCTTCCCATGGCTGCCTCCTCAGCAGAAGCCACCCATGAAGATGGCTCTCCTTCAGCCCATGCAAAGGTATTGGTCTGGGTAATGCAGAGGCACTTGCAGTTCCCCTCTCTGAGAAAAGCCACCTCCAAAATCTTATGGATATTCACAGGATTTAAGACCAGAAGACCATTTCAGAGGACCTCCTACAATAATAAGCAATTAAATCTTACCCAGTCACCTCTTTGCTGGGGCCAATTATTTGTTCAGAGTGTATTTCCATGAAGATGTGCTTGATTTCAAGCACTGGTCTCAGCATGTGAGGAACTCTCAGTGCAGTCGTACAAGTGAGGAACTCTCTGCCAAACCATATCAATATCTAACCCTTATGTTCTGAAAATTAAATATTCAAATCGAATAGCTATTTTTTGGACAAAGAGACACAATTTTACTATTTAATCCTCTCACATTGTCTCAAGTTCACTCAAATTACAGCCATTTGACCTGTGATCTGAGCTCCCTTGTGCTTAATGAAGTAATTAGACCGAGGACAGCCAAACTTTCTGAATACAAACCTTTGCCTGGCTAAGAGCTGCACGACAAGGACCACATGGGGTGCAATGGGGATGGAGAGGAATGAAGAGCAAAAGCAAGTCCCTGGTGGGCATCCCAATGCCCAAGAAAATCAGTACAGCCTGGAAGAGACAGTTATTTTCCTACATATTGTCTATATTTTCTTGGAAAGAAATGTTCTGTTCCATCTGAAGAAAACACATCATTGACAGACCCTCATCAGACATGTGAAGGATCTGACCTTCAGTGCCATTCTTGGGGGAGTAAAAGGTGACAGTGATGGTCAAGGACTCCTTTATGGGAACCAAGGGACCGAGACTCCCCTTTCCCTCCTTCAGAAGAGGGCCACAAGCACCCAAAGAACAGGATGCTCTGAAGATGTTACACATGACAAAAGCAAACATGGACTGCAACCTCATCTTTTCCCCCTGGGGCAAGATCATTTCAGAATTCAGAGAAAAAATGAGTAACTTCAGACAGAAAAACTTGATGGAGAGCCTCAAAACCTTGTTCATTGGGGCACTTCTCCCAGAAGAGGAGGTTCTGGTTTATAATCTTTCTTTGGGTGATGGCAGGTTCAGCTTGTACCTTGTATCCTTTCTTGCCATGTCCTCTCCAACAAAGGGAGGATGACACAACCACGTAAACTTAAGTAGATTTGGGATGATATCTAGCTATGGCACACAAGGTCAGCACTTAAAATACAGATACACAATATTATCTGTGCATATTTACTTCCGTTCTTTGGAGAAGAGAGGAAATAAAACTCCCAGGGTAATAGCTTTTAATAACAGATGCAAAGAAAGAGTTTGAGGATGAGAAGTAGGACTGGGACCACAACATGATGACAGGAGCGCCTCACCTCTAGCTCAGATCTTGACCTCGATCAGTAGTGAACCACGAATTTCCTGATAGATGGTTTGTTGCTGAACCTCTTTTTGAGCCTGCCATAGACATCAACAGCACGATAACCTCCTGCTTGACAGTTCAACAGAAATGACAACACCTATGCAAACACTGAAATTGCTGTCTGCAATTATAGGTGGTCCTGTCTGAACAAAAATCTCATCAACCACATGAAATTTGTAGTATTGTTATTATATGTCTGTAGTGGTTTAAGCCTAGCCAGTAACTCAGAACCATGCAGCCGCTCACTCACTTCCCTCTTCTTCCCCCTGCTCCCAATGGGATGGGGAGGAGAATCCAAAGAATGTAACTCCCACAGGTTGAGATAAGAGCACTCCAGTANACTGGGTAGACTGGGATCCAGGGTGTCATGGTTCAAACACAGCTGGCAATCCACTCGCCCTCCTTCCTCCCCCCACTCCCAGAGGGGTGGGGAAGAGAATGAAAGAATGTAACTCCCACAGGTTGAGATAAGAGCACTCCAGTAACTAAGGTATAACACAAATCACTGCTGCCCCCACCAATAATAATAATGATAAGGGAAATAACAAGGGAAGAGAATACAACCACTCACCACCCACCGATCGATATACAGCCTGACCCAAGCAGCCCTTCTGGGTAACTGCCCCCAGTTTATATAGTGGGTATGATGTGCTGTGGTATGGAATTCCTCTTTGGTCAGTTTGGGTCAGGTGTCCTGTCTCTGTTTCCTCCTGGCTTCCCCTCCTCCCTTGCAGAGCGTTAGACTCAGGAAGTCCTTGGTCAGAGTAAACATCACTGAGCAGCAACTGAAAACATCGGTGTTATCAGCGCTGTTCCCAGGCTGAAAGTCAAAACCGCAGCGCTGCACCAGCTACTAGGAAGGAGAAAAATGACTGCCACTGCTGAACCCAGGACAATGCCAACTGCCCAAAGGTACTCCTGAGGAAGAAACACATTTAGTGGTGGACCTGGCAGTCCTGGGGTAATAATTGGGCTTAATGATCTTAAAGGTCTTTTCCAACCTTGTTGACCCTATGACAGAATCCTAAATTCAGTTTGATGCAGTATCCCTGCACTTGCCATCAGCAGACAGGGAGGAGTTCAGACAAGGGTAACTTTATTGTGGTGATACTTTTATTCCATCACTTCTTGAAGACAAGATGCTAGAGGAGAGTTTCAGAGGACTGGTAGGCACAGAAGATATTTGTTCAGGAGCCTGTTCAGACCACTTTCAGCATAATGCAAGGACAGGCTTGCAAGTGTTGGAAAGACACAGCCAGGATATTCCCCAGGAGGTGCAACGGGTGGTAGAGGCAGTGGCTGCCAGACCAAGGGCTATTGGGCAAGGGCACGAAGGAAGAACACTTGGAGAAGATTGAATTCAGGCAGATTTCCACAAGGGTTTGCAAACTGGCTTAAGAGGATGCCAGGGGACTGAGGACAAATCCACTCTCGTTGCTCAGGTGAGTCCTTGACAGCTCCTGGAGCCAGCTCATCATGTTGAACTGGGCTACTCCATGAGATTCTGAGGTGGGTCATGTTGCAAAGTAAGATCCAACCAAGTCCTACCCCAGAGTCAATCTCTTGGCAACGCCAAAGAGCAGACCTAGGGGAACCGAGTGCATGTGTCACTCTTCCACCCTGAGAGCTGCAAACTGGTGTGGATGATCTTATGACAAGATCGATGAATCCTGATATAGAAGCACTTGAGATAAATGTTGCTTCAGAAGGGCTCTTGTGTGAGTATTTGCAGTGAAGAGGAGTTTGGGAGGGACAGATGACGAATGAGAAACAAAGGAACATCACCAGCTGTTGGAAGCACTGTACCACCTTTTGTACAAACACAGCTTTCCCGGGGTGATCCTTAAAACTACCTGCGAAATTATTCCCTATTTCCAAACCTTGTTCCTGTAGCACTTGCAAAAGCTTTTTTGCATCTGCAGAGAAAACAACTATGGACGTGTATGATACAAAGAGAGTTTCTATGTTGAAGCTGTGGCTGCCCCATCCCTGGCAGTGTTCAAGGTCAGGCTGGATGGGGCTTGGAGCAACCTGCTCTAGTGAAAGGTGTCCCTGCCCATGGCAGGGGGTTGGAACTGAATGATCTTAAGGTCATTTTCAACCCAAACCATTCTATGGTTCTATTACATTACAACAGTTAAATACCTCCAGAGAAGACCGCAACGGGCTACACCTCCAAAACTCCTCTAGTTAGATCACAACCACATCAACAGAACAACAATCATCCTGATGCCTCCTGAGACACAGCTGCCAGCAAGCGCTGCGCAGCGCAGCACCACGGGCACCGGAGGCTCACATCTGCAACCCCCAATCCCTGCAAGGCTGAGAGCCAGCCAGGAGCTGAGGCACCCCAGAGCATTGCTTGAGCAGGACACACAATCTAGGACACAGATCCACAGACAACAGCATCTTTAGGGACCTGATTCCCACCGTCACAGAGGTTTTAATTTCCGCATTGACTTTAATTAAAAAAATCCACAAAGAATTAAGAATCTTCCTGCATCCTTCAGCAAAGTAGAATCGTGTCAAAGCTCCCAGCTCTGCTTGACACAATGGACAGTCTCAGGAAGGGAGTGAATATTTCTAACCCGTTTCGAAACAATTCCATTCAAAAGCCATTGTGTGCAGCGGCAGCAGGCAACGTGGACTGCAGCAGGCAGACAGCAGGCTGGATCAATTGCAGGATAGAGGTGGGTGCAGGAAGGCAGGAGCAGCAGACTGTGGCATTGAGGCTAATAGTGTTGTAGCAATTTATTCAGTGAGAAATGCTGCATAGTGACATGGGGGTCTGCACAGAAAGTAGGCAGAGATTACAGCAATGCCTGGGAGGCAGACGGTCCCTAACTCCAGAGCAGCAAAGAGCAGAGAGGATCAATAACAAACACTCCAGGAAAAGCAGGGAACTTTTCTTCCCATACAAAAAATGAATAAATGACAATTAATGGAGCCAATCCAGCCATCTGCAAAAGAAATATCATGGAAGAAATGCCACACAAAAAAACCCCCAGCAAGATGAAAGCTTCAGTGCCTGTCACACCATTGCTCTGGTACAGTCCTTCCTTCCTGCCTACACCCTCAGAGGTTCATGGCCCTACAACTGCACCACAATACAACATCCTGCCAGGAATGGGGGCAGGCTTTTCTTTATCTGTACCAATGGCAAGGGAAACTCCATGGAACAATTTCCAACCCCTTCCCCAGCTTGGTCCCACATCACTTCTTCAGGTTTACCTGGAGACATGCCACAACATCTCCTCTCCCTAGGGGCTTTCATCCATGCTTTGGGTGAATATTTAAGGAATGGACAGGGAGAGCTGATTTGGGGAGAAAACAAAGGCAAATGGCTTTGTGGTTTTGACAAATGAGCAAAGAAATCGTGTTTGATCATTATGCATGTCCTGCGATACAAGCCCAAGAGCTCTGCATCTCCTTGCAGACAAAATTTGCTCTGAACCACTCCTGCTGGTGTTTGCAGCCCAAGGATAATGCGATGCTCTTTCCAGATCACACTATCTCCATGCCCAAGCACATATGGTCTGGCTAACTATGAAGCCTTGGAAAGGCTGTCAACAAGACTAGAGGAAGGTGTGCATCTGTGCAGAAACATATGCATGCCCCAGCGCTGCACAGTGAGCCACAGAGAGGATGCTCATTACCAGAACCCCACCAAAACCTGCCTGGGTCCAGCAGAAGAGCAGCGCAGGACCAGTGCCACTGCTGCTGCCATGTTCTCAAAGCCTTCCCCTTACTCCCTTTGTGCTGCATGACTGAAAACCCTGCAGTTCACCTCCAAGAACCCTCTTGTCAGGGTATCTAAAGATGATGTTCCCTCTAAACTCAACCAGCACAGCTTTCCCAGCATTGCTGCTCTGGCTCTCATCTGTACACCCACTTACGTGTCTGCTTGAAACTATGTGCTTTATGTTCATCTACAAAAATCTTCCCCATGGTACTAAAAGCAATGGAATAATCTACTATTTCAACTCACATCCCTTAGAGAATTCTGCAGTTTTTTTTTTAAAAAAAAAAAGGAAAAAAAAAATAAAAACCTGGTTGAATTTGATTAAACCTTTGGAATCTCTCCAATATTTCCAGTTATTCCATCTGTAGAAACACTCTACTGGCACTTGGCACATTTATAGCATTAGCTGCCTTCTAAATCAGCAGCAGTTCTGCCTAACAATTTGGCATTTGCACACTGCCTTGTAAATTACCCACCTTACATCTCTGGGTACGAGGACCATCCCCTCCAAAAAGCCTATCACTGCCTCATGGAATTTCTTTAGGAAGAAAATATCTTCTTATGGGCTTGTGTCTTGACAAAAAGAGGGGAGGAAATGGCATTCAGTGGGCACGGTATTAACACTGTGGCTCATGGTGTTACTATGGCAGTAAAATGAAACCCAATGCAACCAGCTGGTTGCTATACCGCTATTAGAGCCTCTTTTCTGTTTCTGACCTTCCTAGAACCCTCCAAAAGGCATTAATCTGTTCAAAACCCATCCAGGAGCTAAAGCGCGGTGAAGGTGTTGGCGACGCGGTTCTCCCGGCAGGCGCCACGTAGGGAACAATTACGGCCCTGCCAGGGAGGATTTGCTCTGCTTTCTTTTCTGTGCTACTACACGGCAAAGTCAGGAACCAGGCTAGGAACGGCTGCAGCTCCACATCAAGCCACAAAGCAGCAGGAAACCACTCAGCAATATCAGCAGCGATTTGTGCATTTCTTGGTTGAAAACAAAGAGCGGAGAAGGTCGGCATTACTGCTTCCCCGTTCCAAATCACCTCCCTTCTTTTGTCTACCCAAATCATTGGGAGGCGAAAAACTTCCCCTTCCCAAACAGCTCCGGGCTCCAAGCTCTTCTGAAAACCCTTTCTCCTTATCTTTACCCACACCTGACCCATTCTTCTTATACATCCCCATCAACAAAGTGTAGGAAAATCACCAACTTAAGCACCCAGCTCTTGTCCTGCAGAACAGCCATCTCCCTCACCTGCACCTCAGACCTTGTTTCCTGCTCCCAAGCTGTGCTCAGGTTAGCTGGTCATAGAATCATAGAATAGGTAGGGTTGGAAAGGACCTTAAGATCATCCAGTTCCAACCCCTCTGCCATAAGCAGGGACCCCCCACACTAAACCATGCCACACAAGGCTTTATCCAACCTGGCCTTGAACACTGCCAGGGATGGATGGGTCTGGTCTACAGAGGTTAAAAAAGGGAATAAAAAGACAAGGCAAAAAAGAAACCACATTGAATTAACTCTCCTCCTGCTGCCTCCTGCTTCTAAAATATGCCTTATTGATTTTTACACCTATTATGACCCTCTAGCATTAGAAATCCAAGGTCACCTGAGGACTCTGAGATGGTCACTGTGCTGTGTGTTGTGACAGCAACGTGACAGCAAGACAGAGCTCAGAGCTCTGTGCTTGAAAAGGGCTGGCTGGGACTGTCGGGGCTGAAAAGGAATTTCTTACTTCTTGTTTTGCAGGTGGAGATCCAGCGCCCAGAGCTGAACTGCTCCCATCCTGTCCCACAACAAGCAGTGACTCAAAGTGGCTTATTCATTACCATTCTTTTGGAATTAGTGACTTAGTTAATGCTCCCCATGCTAACATTTAATAAGATGGTGTTTTTTCTGTTCATTTCCATACTCTCCCCTCTCTTGGTGTGTTTCTTCTTTTAAGTATGGGAAAGGATGATCTCCCTGGGCTACAGTTAACAGCAAAGAGCAACTCACAGCAGTAAGGACTCACTATCTTCATCACATCTTTTTAATCAGCTCATGAAGTCTCATCCTATGTTCTACCACATAGCAGCAAGATCCCACATCATGTCCATAAGTGGTTGGGGGTGCTAAGGTACCTACAGTTACGTGGTAAATAGCTTCACCCACCCCTCTGCCAGGGACTTGTGTCACAGGGGCACCAAAGGATGCTCTGACTCCAGAGACTGGTGTGTCCCTCACGTCTCCATCTCAGGCTTGGGGCTAGTGCAGGGGCTCTTGTAACACATCTGGGATGCCCCAGTGCTGCCTCAGCACAGGGAAGCTGGAGCAGGAACAAGGATCTTAGAGAAGGAGAAATGAGCTGAGCTGAACGACGGCAGGCAGCGGGTGCAGAGACCACTGATAAAACAGAGGATCTCAGCTCCGTGGCTGCTCTGCACTTGATGAAAATGTCTGCTCCCTCTCTCATAAACACACACAAACCCAGAAATAAATAAATAACCCCCTCTCCCTGCAGCCAGTGATGCATACGAGATGACTGCCTCCTCAACATGAGAGCAAAAGGGCAAATGAATCGCATTACACTCCATGAATAAAAACAGAGTCTTAATGCAACAGTGACTTAATGATTTCATTTTCCATGCACTAGACAGTTTGGCCTCATTTGCAGAGGTGCTGAGCAATCCCAAGCCCCACTTCAGCTAACGGGGACCGCAGGCACTATGCACCTCAGGACTCTCCCATGAGCTCTGGATGTACCCAGGAAGTTCTCCCACCCGGCAGGGAGGCTTTCCCTAAGGTTTGAGAGATTGAAAGCTGAGAGCAGGGATGAACATGAGCCAAAGACCTCAGATCTTGACCTGCTGCACCTGGATCTGTTCTCAGGAGGGTGAGATTAGGGTTTACAGCTCTGAACTGTGCTTTATTTCCCACAAAGTGAAAAGGAATCAAGTACAGCCTGCAATGGTGCCCAGGTACCTGCCTGGCCTTGACTCTGTACATCCCCTATGCAGAAGTCGGAGGAGATGGCAGCACCAGTCACCTGAAACAGTGAAAACAGTATTTCCAAGCTACCCCCTTAGCAAGGTGCTCATGGAGCAGGTATGGAAAAGCACACAGTGCAGGGATGGCAGAGCCAAACCAAATCCCACTGTCATTGCATTACTGGAAAGGGGCTTCTGCAGCAGCCCAAAGCCAGCCAAGCGCCACACCAGCACACATGCATCCTGAATAAACTCTGTTTGGACCCTGTCATGGAGCCAAACACACCACTCCCCCCTTCTTGTGCTTTTAGGCCTCCCTATGACATTTAAAACAACTCCTGTGCCCACTTTGTTAAACCTCGCTGTTTTCTTTTAAGCCTTGATGTCCACATCCCCATCACAGCCAACACAGTGCTAGTGCAGACAGTGTGAGCTGCACCCTGGTCTTGGCTCCATCCTTCTCGGAAGGAATTAAAACAACCTTCACTATTTCACTAAGAAAGACCTTCACTATTTTCCTATGTCTGTTTGGAAAACACATCCCAGGACAACCTCTCCCAAACAGCATCAGTCCTTTGGCAAACAAAAAGAAGTCAAACGCAAACTACTTATTGCCAAAACCTCTTCCTTCGTTGTAAAATACTGTTTAATTTTATCCCTTAGGCATCTATTATCTCATAGCCCATATTATTTTTCCAGCTATTACTGCTTAATTTCCCCCATCCAAAAAGTGCGTACAGACACAAGCCAATTTCCGTCTTGGCATAATTGTTTATGAGAAACAAACAGCTGTTTCACTGGGGTCCTAACAAATAGATGGGGAATCGATGCTTCTCATCTCTTCATTAGCTTCCCAAAAGAAACTGGCATCTGTCACGTGCGCTCCGCCACTGAGCATCGTCACCCTCCCAGCCCCAGGCAGGGACCCTCATTGATGGGGAGCACCTTGGAAGAAGGGAAGAGAAACCAGGGGAGATCCACTGGACCCCACATTCACAGACTCACACTGTGGTGGAAATAAGAGCCTATGCTGAGCACAAACATTTCCCTTTTTTTCATTAAATAAAAGCTGCTGAATTTTAATAAGAGCTTGAAATAAAAAGTAAAACCCCATGGCTAATGGAATATGCTTATGAAAATGCTTGGACTGCTTCTATTTTCCCATTTGCGGTTGAATTTCTGCGGTTTAGTGCTTGGTTTTGTTGTGTTTCTTTTACTAGCAGAGCTTCTTTAGGGTCTGAAAGATGTTTGCAAAATTCTATTGCTGGCTGTGTAAGCACAGGACCTTCTCAAGGTCCATAACTCTCATTTTATGGAGATGGTGCTGAAGGGATTGTGCAGCAGCTGGCACAGGAGGGAGCAGCGAACACCCAACGGAGGTGGAGGTTCACAGAACAGACCCTAGACTACAGCATGCAGCAGATAAAGAATGGCCAACTTAGAAACCCAGATAAAGAAAATGATTGAAGCAATTAAAGAAAACACAAAACTGCAGAATATTGAAAAGGCACACAAGAACTAGCTCAAGTTAAACAAAAGCCGTGGAAGACAAAGTGTGTGCGCATGCATGAGATGCACACAGAGCTGGGTGCTGTTCTGGTGTGCATTTCCACGAGTATTTTCCATGCAGAAGCCTGTAATTCAGTCTAATTCCATTCTGGGTTAAGCATCTGCTGACATTATTTCCCTATTTACAGTAGCATTGGGGTACTTGGTGCTTGTGGAATGGTGTGCCCTTACACATTCCCCAATGAGCAGGCAGAAGGGGATTTGTAATAACAGAGGGGAAAGGGAAAATATTTTTTAGGGATCATGCAAGCGCCTAAAAGGGCTCAGCCCTGGGCATGGGGCACAGCATCTCCCACTGTTGATATTGTCTTGGTAGCCAGTTACAGCCAGGAGTCCTTTAGGGACAAAGCCTGTGCCAAATACAGGGATGGCCATTTCAGCCTAACTCTTCACACCAGCCAGTCACACACAACCCAAGAGCCATTTCTGCTGCTGCTCCTTCATTTGAATACTTTATTCATGCTTGTGACAAAAGGCATCACTAACATTTCCCTTCCTGTCACCCGTCCTGCCTTTAGCTGCTCAATTAAAAAGCAGGATAGCTCCAAAAGCTGTTGCAAGCATCACATCAGCACTTGCAATGCTCCCGCTTTGTCCAGTGGGTGTTCCCGCAGCAAATAGAAATTGCAAGCAGAGGCCGAGCAGCAATGAGTCAGGAAGGCAGAAAGGCGTGAAACCAAAATGAATGGAAAGGCAATAAACCTGCAATATTTCACCACTGGTACGGAGTTCCAGGATAACCTCCATCTATCAGCATTATCAGCGCCTGGGAGCTCACCGGAGCTGTACTTACAGTACATTAGTGACCCCAGCAGAGAAGAGGCTGCAGCCAGTTGGGTGCATGGGCATGCCATGGGCTGAGGCCACCATGGGATGTGGCAGGGGGTAACAGCCGTCCACCACCTCCAGCATCTTGGGATGCTCCTCCAGAACAAGGGAAAAAGCACTTAAGCTTTTACCTGTGTCCCAGGTGAAGCAGAGGAGAAACTGATGGGGCAAGCCCTGGCATAAAGATGCCCTGGTCAAGGAAAGGGACTGATTCAAGAAAGGGACCAAACCAGGAAAGGGACCAATGATGGATACACATGCTGAAATGCTCATGGACCCTGACTGCAAAGGAGAAAAAAGGCTCACACACCTCAGGTGTGACTCCAGCAGCAAACCAGGTGTACAGCTTAAGGAATAGAAGAATTGTTTTTCCCTGTAAAAAGCTGGAGAACAATTCCAGGAATCAAAATAAAAAAGAAGACTTTTCCAGTCACCCCAAACCTCACCAGTGCCCTTTCATTCCCTATTTCTCATGAAGGCACGAAGTGTAGCAGCTCCTCTTTGGGGTAATGATGGGCAACCTTTTCTCTGTATCTACAGAGAGATTACAGCATCATTACCAGGAAACAAAGGATGGGGACTACCTTGATCCCTTATTTTCCAGAGCACCAGGTACAAAATACCCTCCCAGTCCACTTCTAGGACCCATCACTGATTTGTCCCTCCTGTGCAGAATGATCTAGTCAGCTGCCTGCAACTCCTGCCCATCTCCTGCACCATCCCCACCACGGCGGTGAGAGACCCAGCTACACTTCCAATGCAAAAAAGCAGTCGCTTACAGGCTTTGCAGTCAAGTCAGACTGATGGCATTACACAGAGAGCTGTCACCCCAAAAACCTGTGTCCCCTCCAGTGACCTACAGCTTGGACACAGCTTGGGGTCCCCTGCCCAGACTGCGACTAAAAATCACCAGTCTCTCCCCAGAAAGAAGCTAATTCCCCATTAGTGTTGCAGATAACTCAGGCAGCCAGCAAGAAGAAAGCTTTTTAAAGAGATATAAAACCAAGATTTTTGTATTGAAACACATGCCACAGATGGTGTAGCAGACGAGGATTAATTCATGAATCATATTTCTTAAATGATACAATCTCTCTTTTCACTTCCATACTTTCCCTTTTTGACTCAGAAGCAGGGATTTAAGATGCCCTTCCCAGATATGAATTTTGCATGAACAAACATTGCAGGGGTAAGAAAAAAAAAAAAGAGATATAAAAAAAGGCAGCAATAAACCAGAAAACCCAGATGTTTAAAGCTAAGTTCTCTAATGTAAGCGAACACATATCCTGTCCATCTACAAAAGAACATGTGTGGAAATGCAATATATGCAGGCACAGATCTGGGACTAGGGTGGGAAAATACATTCTCTACCATTTGGAGATTACTAATGCTTCACCCAGGGTTCTGAATCACAAAAGCTGATTTTCTATCTCCTCCTATCTTATTCGCCACCCTCACAGCAAAAGAAAAGCCTTAAGGCAAACATTTCCACCAACAGGCCCTCCTCGCTCTGCCCTTCAGGTTTGTCCCTCCTCCAGCCCCCATCAGCACTTCCCTTTGGAATATCCTGGCACAGGCACCACCAGGTTGCTCCCCAGGAACAGCTCATGGAGCCCACAACACCCAGGGGATTGCAGAAAGCAACAGCAAGCCAAAACATCCTGCCCCACGCAAACGGCTCAAGCGTAGCTCGCTACCACAGCTGAGTAATGTTTAAAGTGGAAAAGAGAGGAGGAGATGACAAATGAGCTCTTCAGTAGCTGGAGATGCTGAACTCCCAACTCCTCCTCTACTGGAAAGCTATCTCCAACCAGCCAAACCCATACAAAGCCCATGACCTGTGCAAAGCCATCACCTTTACCCAGACAGAAGCACAGATCAAACCAGGGTGAGAACGAACAGTGCCAACACTCCAAGATGCCAGCCTTCTGGGCTCTTTCTCACCTGCCAAAGGTGCTGCTATACCTTGCTTTCACCACCAAATCAGCATTTCAGTCATTTTTACACATAAAGCAGCTGGGTATTTGCTTAAGAGCTTCTTCATCCAGCCTTGCCCTTACTATTGTGGCTTTACACACAAAGCTGTGAGTTAGAAGAAGGGTAAAAAAGATTACTTACCCTTAAATTATTTCAACCTTTCCCTGCTTTGTGTATGACGTGGGCTTCTCTTTTGGTTACTATGTCCAGATTTGGTCTTTGGGTAGGTGAACAGAAGAGGAGAATGAAAGGAGTTGTATTTGATGACGATGGAGACTGTAAAATAAAGGGAAGGATTTTAGTGCACAACAGTCCTCTCTATACATCCATATCAGATTAAATTAAATTAGTGACACCTACATAAATGCTTCCTACTGTTTTCATGCATATACACAAATATCACTAGTGTCAAGGGGGAAGCAGCTGTCAGTGATATGGCGGGGGGGAAAGGAGCAATTTCTATAATGGAGAAGGGGGAAAAAATAATCTAGCATAACAACCAGCACTGGAACAGCAGCAGAGGGGCTTCCGTGGGTTTGCAGGAGGAGGCAGCTACACACCAAACTGAGATGGGTTGAGGCCACACGGGAGCACAGGGGAAAAGGCTTGAGCAGAGAACAGTGTGGAAAGAGCACGGGTCAAACAACCCCAACAAACACCCTTTTGCACCCCAAAAAGCTGCAACAGCTCAACTGCTGTTGAGAAAGCAAGTGAAGAGCCGAGTTTCAGGAAACACATTTCATCCATACTCTGTAACGATGGAAGGGCTCCTAGCACAGGAAGCAATGAGTAATTTGGTCACTGTACCAGCAAGAAGGAAGACCCTAACACCGAGATCACTCTCCCACCATCTGCTTTAATAGCAGTATTTCTGCTAAGTGGTTTTCCCCTACACAGACCCACATATCCAAGTAAACACACAAACCATTTGGCTTCCCACAGTCATGGGGTATACAGCAGCTCGGGGAAGGGCTCCATGCCTCTGACATGACGCCAAGGCTGAATTCCTGCCATCCCATCTACTCCTACCCCTCTCCCACCGCCGACTCCATGTCCTGCTCCTGAGCAGGCTCTTTAAGGGAGCCCAAGGCTGCCCAACTCACCTTGGGATAGCCACCTCCTCCTCCCCGTTTGCCTCCCCAAATCACCATCCACTTAACAAGGCAGTTGAGATCCTTAAAGCAGTAATTTCATGAACTCAGACTGGTTTGGGTGGAAGGGACCTTAAAGCTCACCCAGTTCCAACCCCTGCCATGAGCTGGGACCCCTTCCACTAGAGCAGGGTGCTCCAAGCCCCTGCGTCCAACCTGGCCTTGAACACTGCCAGGGATGGGGCAGCCACAGCTTCTCTGGGCACCCTGTGACAGCGCCTCAGCACCCTCACAGGGAAGAGCTTCTGCCTAGGACCATCTTAGTCTCCCCTGTGGCAGGTTAAAGCCATTCCCCTTGGCTTGTCCCTACATGCTAATTTGCTTATATTTCATTGCTTTCAACTGCTTACATTTCATTGTAAGCAACTGAAAAAAAAGAACAAAGATGAAAGGAGCTGACCTCCATGCTATCATTTTTCTCATGCTACTCTCCCATCTTCTGTATGTAACTGGCATCTCCAGCACTGGGAACCCCAGACCAAACACCAAAAGCACCCCTCAAAAAACCATATTTACACAATTACTAACAAGGTACCATTCCTGCTGATGGGAAAAGAAAAGCTCCCTGAGTCAAAGAGACTCATTTTCCAGCCTTATTTGGTTGGAAAAGCACAAAGGTCACTGCAAGGAGTATATAAAAATACATGCTAACATTGAAGAGGTCTAAACATAATACTAAATATCAGGTTTTATACGCAGATCAGTATTTAACACTTGCCCAGAGGCTTTTGATAAACCCCGGGCGCTTTAACAAAGCGAGGAAGCTTTTCATTGTTATTTAGCAGAACAGGAATAAGTAAAGCACAAGAGAATGAAACTGCTCAAGACATCAAGGATCAAGTCAGAAACAAAAAGCCAGGTCTCCTCATCCAGCTCCTCCATCGCTGAACGCCCTGCTAGGCTGCTCTATTTAAATAGAAACACTATTGTTAGCCATAAGCAATGCAGACTCATTAACATTTATTTTAGTGTTATCAAATATATTTTTAAATGCTTCAAGCAATAATCCGGAGGAAGTGCTAAAGCTCGGAGCAGATTTCCAATATGGCCCAGCTTTTCCAAAGAGATTTCAGACCTCCTGGAAAGACATAGACCGTCTCAAGGCTGCAGCGCAGGAGCATGCCGATACCTCCAGCCAACCCAGGAAGGCAGCACATGCAAATTCCCTGCCCTTGCTTCTGCTCCCGGATTGTTCAGCAAGAGGTAAATCTAAAAATGCTGTTGGTTTTCATTACTCATGGACCACAGAAACCCAAAACTATCGCTTCCAAAATGTTTTTAATGCATGTGGGTGTTTATATGTGAACAATACTTGGAAACAGAGGGAACTGATGCCTACAGAGACACCTCCTGAGGAGCACGCCAGCAGAAACCCCCTGCCAGCACACGCAGCTCCCATTGGAACATCCTCTATGGATCCCAAGGTCAGTCCACAGGTCCCGGCCAGCCTGCACCATATCCCAAAAGCTAATGGAGAGAAATCATGTTTCAAATCCAACTTTTCATTAGCCCAGCTTCTCTCCCCATCCCCATGAAAAGCAGGCAGCTCTCACCAATCCCATAAGCCAACAAGGAGAGGGTTTTGGAATTGGTTGAGAGGAGCAGCAGTTGGTAGTGTTTGTTTCAGTGGTATCCTTAAGAAAATCCAGAGAAAACTGTGTGGGAGGATGTGGAGCCACAGAGACTGAAGATAGATTCAATACTGAGTACAGTAACCAGAGGTACACACCGACGTACAGAGCTCAGTTCCCTATTTTTACCAAACCCCAACGTATCAAGAATAGGGAGGATGCATTTTATGTTACACATACACTTTACAAGAAAACCCCAGTGTTCCATATGACAAAGCCAGCCTTGGGCCACTTTGGACAAAATAGAATGGGAAGAGGCAAGCAGAGAGAAGAAAGAGTTTTCTTTTTCAGTGCCAAAAAAGTTACTGCACCATCAGTGTTTTACAGGTGCTCCATCATTTCAGAGTGGCCTTTAATCCATGTTTTGGTAGGGAAAGGAAGAACCAAGACCTTTTCTGCATGCCATGATGGAGCTAGAGGAGCTGACGCGTCAATGTTTAAATCCACACATCTCTTCCCCAGCATGGGGAGGGAGGGACGTGCTCTGGAGCTCAGCCACGGTGGTCCCTGGCACTGTGCAGATGGCAGCGGTTTGGTTACCCGGTGCTAAACGCAATCTGCGCAAGCTACAGCATACACCAAGTTCAAAGTCAAAATGAACATTTGTTCTACAACAAAACACATTGCAAATGATCCTTAACAAATTTTAACTGTTGGTACAGTCAGATAAGAGCGCAGTAGCATATATCATACCCTGTTGTTATTGCAAGCTCTGTGCTGCTGAACATGAGTGGCAATGCAGAGACCTATATTTTGTATTTTGGTATAAATTACAGAGCAGCGTATAGACCTGAAGAGGCAGCTCTGCTCTTTCCTGCACTGCTTCCTTCACGTGCTTCAGCCCATTAAATTCCTTCTCTATTTAGTTGCTTTATTTTGGTTCCTTGTCGTATAAAATCGTTCCGCATTCACCAAGCAGCAAAGCCAAATAAATAATCACAAAACTTCCCTGCACAAACTCCAAGAGCTGTTATGGGAAGCAGAGAAGGTATCAGCAGATAGAGACAACTCAGAAGCAACCTGAGGTTTGGTATTCTGTGTCAGCTTGACACACAGGGGAAATAACCCTTTAATCCAGTGCAGTGTATTTCATTTACTGTAGTGTTATCCAGTTCGAAGATGTTATGAAAGGAATCCCTGGAGAGACTTAAGACTTCAAAACCAGCCTGAGTTTGAACTTAATTCCACCGTTGCAAAAGGCTGTAGCCGTGGAAGATGACCTTTTCCATACCTTGCATGCCAGGAGCCATTCTGCCTCATAATGTCATGCCAAATTAGAATATTCTCTTTTTGTTTTACTCAGGATTTTGTTTTGCCTTTTCTTTTTAATTAAAAGCATCTGTCACTATTAATGAAATGGGGGGAAAAAAGGAGAAGGGAAAAAAATCAATAAGACAAACAGATTAAAACCGGTGACGTCAAGAGCTGGGGAGAGCAAAAAGCCACATAATTAACAGAGGGACTTTCACCTCCACATGATCTCGTCACCACAGCCCAGGTCAGGACCAAATGAGCATCACTACCACCTCCTTGCTGCTAATTGCCCACCTGAAACAGAGGGATGCTCTTGCCATGCTGGCCTCTGCCCAGACACATCCCCCAAATCCCACCGGCAGCAGGATCCTGGGTGGTCTCTCTCCTCTCCTTGGATAGGAAACAAGAGGAGGAAAATACCTTTAAACTGCAGATCTGAAAGTTGTTCACGTCTTGCCAAGGTTATCCTCAATAACAGGTTCAGATGTGTTTTAAATACGGACTACAAATCCATGTTAGTGGAACAGAAGCTGCTGGAACTCCCTGTGATGGCAGGGATGAAGGTGTGAAGTCTGATCTTCAACCAGCTGCAGGAGCTTCACTGACCATATGGAATGGAATGGACTGGAGTAGACCAGAATAACCCAGGTTTGAAGAGACCTAAAGGAACATTTGGTCCAACCTTTCACTACCTGCATCTTACAGTTTGGATTGTGAATGTATTTAAATGTAAACTTATATTTTCAAAAACAATATTTCCCCCCCAAATACTAAATTAATTACAAAACATCTTCACAAGGTGAAATCCTTTAGCCTGTTGAAGCAGTGCAAACAGCTTCATTGTATCACTAATGGTTAGAAATGTTCCGTCAGCACAGTTGAAACAAATGTAAACTAAATATGTCAAGGATACATTGCTTTCTGCTCTCACCATTTTTTTAATGTCTTATTTCATGGTAGATAAGTGAAAAATCTTTTTACCTGACTTGGTGAGAGGCTCATTTACTCATGCAAATTTAAACCCAAGTGTCATAATACAATGAAATTATAAAAACATATCAGAAAGAAGTTAGCGAGTCACTAAATTTAGCTCCTAATGGAGTTCAACCTGTCTTACTCAGTTGTATGTTAATGGGAAGAGCTACAGTGCTCTGTAAACATCAGAGCACAGCTTAGAAACCATCATCGCACACATGGGCTTTCTGAGGAACACTTCAGGTTTACAGCCTTGCACACCTCGATCTAAGGGTAACTTCAATTTTGATCCCAGTCAAAGTTATGAGCATGGAGAGCATAAAATAAAGCCAAATGCATTGCAATGGGCTCATTGGAAGCACTGGGATCCGTGGAGCTGCTTTGAAAACTCCGATATGGAGGTGGGGGGACCTGGGATGAATTGTAGGTTAGGGATTTAAACATACAGAGGGATTTTCTAAACCCATACGACATATTATGGCTGACATGGTGAAGCGCTGAGTTTGTGGGCTGAAAGATACTTGGCAGCTTCAGGGCTTGGCTCTGAATCTGGGTAGATCCAAGTAACAAAGGAAAACTGGTGCATCTGAAATAACAGCAGCAAACCACGCGCTGAGGCAGCAGCAGGATCCTGTGTTACAACCCATAGTCCAAGTACAGCACTAAGATGAAGGCTTCACTCTCAGAAACAATCTCTCATTGCAGGAGGAAGCCAAGAAGATGAAAGGGTTATATGAGAAGGGAAAGAGATGGCTACGGTTAAGATATGTCCAATCCATCCTTTGGACCTCCACTGTTCATCAAAACCAAAGCACCAATTAGGCACATTGAGGGAAAAAATGCCTCTGCAGAGGAATTGGCTGAAGATACAGGGAGGCAACTTCCTATGATGCTGATGCCCATACCCCTGCCCATAAGAGCAGGCCTGGGTTTGGGTCCTACCACGGAACCTCCCCAGGTCACTTACTGGGTGGCTGCAGCACAAACCACAGCAGGTACAGAGCCATACTGGGCCATGTAACACTGCTGCAGATGAAGCATGAAGCTGGGGCCCAACACCCCATGGAAGGAAGAAACAAAGATTCCTCACTTGGCAGAACATCATGAAAACAACACCCTGTAAGGACAAGAGGTAAGGGAATTAATGGAAGTTGCATTAAGGGCTGTGCTAAAGGTTGACAGCAGTCTCCAGACAAGTCCTGAACCTGATATTCCCGAGCCTTTATGCATCCACGGGTCAAACCAGAAGCAAAAAATACCAATTTTAGGAAATATCACTTGTTGTGGTACAAAAAACCCCTCCACCCTGTCCCTATGCACCTTTCCTTGTGAGAATGAAAGCCTGCTGTAGAGTTATGCTGTAACTACAAAAGCACTAACCTGTCCCTGCCTTGTAAAACACAAAGGCTGATAGAAGGAATTAGGGAGATGTCCTACATCTAAATGCCTTAATTAATTTGTGAAGCTCTGCCCCCTCCTCGGAGGCGTGCGCCATGGCACTTTTGTTGCTCCCTCAGATTGCCACAGTTCTCAATCTTATTTTTATCCTGAGTTAGATATGAATCAGGATCTGCAAAAGACAAAACAGCACACTGCAATCAGCCAGCATGCCAATTAAACTAAAAGATACCCTGGAAATTAAAATTAAATGCCATATCTATGAAAAGAAACAGACAGCTTCCTCAGAAACAACCAAAAAAAATAAAGCCTGGATTACGGGAACACGACTGGTGGCAGCCCAAAATCGGAGCTGAAGCAGTTCTATAACTATCATCCCTTCACATCTGCATACTGTAGATCTTCATCAAATTGTGTATGTTTTTGCACATTTATCATCAAGATTTATTGAAGTTGATTCCATAAATTTCATTTAGTTGTTCACTGCTGCTATTTGTTTCCAAGGCAACAAATGCACTTTGCCCAAGCTGCACGGTAAATCATGATTGTTCAGAATTTGGGGGTCCCTGCCCCTTGTGCTGCACAACGGCGGCACCTCCCGATGCAAACAACAGCGCTGGCAAGAATTAGCAACAGATTTGGTGGGCATTTACAATAAAAGAAAGAAAAATAACCGATGCAATGGAAGAAAAATGCAGAAGTAAGCAGGCAGGCAGTGAGCTGCCGGTGGGAAGGGAGGATTCATGCAAAGCTCCCCTCCTATCTCATTTACACCTCGGATGGCTGGAGGTTGAGAAATCCATTCGCAGGTTCAGGAGTTGGAAGGCTCTTCCTGCAAAATATAATGATAAGAAAGTCGTCTCCTCATTGAGGCATTGCAGAAGGGACAACTACAATGGTGAGGGAGACAGAAAAGCTTTGGATTTACAAACACTGCACGTGCGCCTCAATCCCTGTGGGCAGCACCCAATGGCTTTAGCCCTGCAGCATGGGAACTCCAGGGAACTTTGGAGAAGTTCAGCTCAAGGTAGGAAAAACTCATAGTCTAATCTGTGATAACATCGCATCGTTATCTCCATTGTCAGCAGCTGAACTGCAGGAGGTGGACAACTCCAAGTGCTAACTTGGCTATTGCCCAGTTTCATGCCATTTGAAAGCAGCTCAATGCTGTCTCATTCACTGAGCTATCCAGGAGCTCTCCCTTATAGTAATGACCCACCATGTCCAATGCGGGATCACTAAAGCACCTTAGATAAAGGCAGCAAAAGAAGAGACCACAACTGCAGGAAGACAAAAAATCAAACACAAGAGATGGAGCTAAACCACACGCTGCGCTCCCCAAGCCTCCTCCAGGGAAAAGTCTCACACAAAAGCCATTACTTCAGCAGTTCTAAAAACAAAACCCATCTCGTACGCAGCATCGCTGTTTTAATGGGACACGATGGGTTTCAAAAGACAATGCAGTTATTCTTGCTCATCTGTCATAAGCAAATACCCAGGACTGCAAAAGCGCCGTGCAAGAGGTAGCTGACAAAGTCGGCACACTGATGTCAGACAGTCCACATGGAACTGGAAACTATGGTGTGAATCAGGGAAACCCACGTTCAGCTTCCAAACCTAGTCACTGGCGTGCCATGTAACTGCAGAGGAGCAGCCCTAATTACTGAGTGCACAGGAAGCTACAATCCCTTCCCTTTCCCCTTGTTTTTTATAAACCCCTCTTTGTTGGATAGCACATTCCCTTGGATTATTGTATTATTACCAGAGTGACCAACAAAGACAGCATCCCTGATGACAAAAGCCACTGGTTTTGCAACTTTCAGCCTCACAAAACGTTACAAGATTGTTTGCTTTCTAAGTGCAAGTCCATGTTTCAGAGAATAAGGAACTTGCTGCAGCAGGCTGGATCAATGATGCAGCCAGCCAAGCCTGTGACCTCCAGCACGGTGGCTGGGCCCAGTGCTCCTGGAAACAATAAAGTAACCACACGCTGCTCCTGATCAGCTGCACGATGCAGGAAATGGGGAAAAACTTACTCCTGATGCTTGGTGCAAGGAGATACCCCCTTCAGCTATGTGAACTGATTGCTTTTATTAACACTGTCATTGTCAGGCATATTCATCCCCTTCACTGCAATGAGGAGGATCTGAGATGCAAACCTGGCTTTCACAGCCATGACACTGGTAAAATGGAAGCAGGACAGATGGAAATGAAACGGCATCACCTTCAGTTCAGTAGCGGGGAAAATGAGCCCTCGCTGTCACCTTACAAAGATGCAGCACGTGCTACATCCCAGGCACAGGGGCCACAGGCAGTAATGCTCCCCATTGACAACAGCAGCTGAACACCACCTCATTCCTCTGATAGCAGCAAATAAAACCCACCCTGTGAACACCACCATCTCTTCTAACAAAAGACAAAGGTACCACTGCTCAGGCACTGAAGTGACAAACTGCACCGACTATCCCAATCAGGGCAGCACTTGCCCCTTCACTCCTGACTCCGGTCCCTGCTGTTTACACAAGCGTGACAAATAACGTGTTCCAATGGCAGCTTCTTGTTTTACACGACAATAAATGAAAAGCAACACAGGTTGCAGGCCATGAATCCCCCTCCTTTCTCAGGAATGGTGTCGGAAATGTGTGGTCCTGCAATTGAGTGATGGCTGGAGAACATCCTTGAAAGCACCTAATAGAAGAATGTTGTCCAGCCAGCAGCACAAAAGCAGCGAGAGGGTATAAATAACCTTTGAGGAGGGTGCATAAATAACTATAGGTAACATTCGTATGCTATAAAAATCCTCCCTTTTTGGCCTGGCTTTGCAAGCATCAGTTTCCTTTCCAAGTGTTTTGCTTGTGCTTTGGAGACTGACTTCCCCTTTGATTCCAGGGCAGGGACTCCTCGGAATCCCTTACTACACCCTTGGAAGAATGGCAGGCGTGCGAATTTCCATCACCAGCTCTTTACAAGAGATCCTACCCAGGCTGATGGGACCAAAAACTGGATGTGTTGGGCTAGATCCTTCCAGGGGTTACATGTGTAGGGCTGGAGTTGGGGCTATGATTTAACATGCCTTCCTCAGATAAAACCCAAACAACTACGCGCATGCACACACATCTCCTGCTTGCTCCCTCTCTCCCAAATAAATACTATCTGCCCTCTGAAGTAAGAACCACGAGCTGCCAGCCCCCGAGCTGGGTGAAAACACATCGAGGAGCACAGCCGGTGCGTGTGCATGTGACACAGGCATCTGCATATCACGCCACCCCTCTGCCTCCCTCCCTCCCTCCTGCTCGCCGGGTCCATTCTTACCAACCAGCAGAGGATAAAAATGCTCTCTAAAAGACCTCATTTTCCTCCCCAGCTATTTGTTGGCGATGCAGCCCATGGGTGCACACAGCTCCGAGAGGGAATTTCACACAGTGACAGTCTCCTCTTGGCAAGACTGTCCCCTCTCCTCTGCCGCAGGATCAGCATCCCCAAAGATGCTCCAGCCCATCACTGTCAGCATCTCCCCCCTGCTTCTCCCCTAGACGAAGCAGTGTCCTGACAGATCCATCCGATCCATCTCCCCCTCTCAATATCCCTAACGAGGCCAGAGAGGGAGCAGCCCCCTCCAGCGCTGCCTCCCTCGGGGAGCAGGGTTGCAGAACAAGGCTCACCGATGAGTGCTGGCAGAGCTCATGTACCACCCGGTGAGCAGCTCCCCGTGGCGTGCAGGTGGCTCCTTTGATTCCCGATGATTTGTCAGCCTTGCTTCTGGCTGGCACCAAGCCCAGGCCAAACTTTGCAGCGAGCAGGTCACCCCACCAAACAGCATCGCCAAATGGTCTCTCAGAGATCCCACGGGAAGAGAATGGAGAGCTGGTGCCTGGAGGCACGGCTGTGCCCCAGTCTGGGACCCACAGTCCCAACTGTCATTCCAGCGAGGGGTTCTCACCAGTGTTTATCAAATGATTCCCAAGCAAAACTGTTGCATGGCAAGGAAAGTGCAGGAGATCTTCAAACTGGAGCTATTAGAAACATTCCTGTTGAAAAACATTAATCAAGGCCAAAACATTGTGCAGGAATATGCCAATTTTAGCAGAAATCTCACCAGGAATGTCTTGTAAACCCAAGATGCCCAGAGCAGCTTACAGCATCATCTCCCAGCCAGGGAAACCTGGGTCCATGTCCCTGCTGTGTTCAGCATCATCTCCCACACCCCTCCAGGGGAAAGCACATGGAGTAAAACCATCCAAGGACACTCAGTGCCAGAGTAAGACACAAGTGGATGGACAAGGCACTACAGAGCAGCAAGCTGCTAAATCCACAGCTCCCCAGGCTGGTAACAGCCTCTCCTAGTCCCGTACTCTTCAACAGAGAAAGCAGTAGGAATGCAGGCATCCTCCAGTAAAGCTCTGGTTAGTTTGGCCTTTTTTCCACCTAGCACAAACCCTGCTTTAATTCCCTCAGTGTTTCTGAATTGGGTTTGGTCCTTCTGCTGAAGCGCCATGTGTGTGAGAGTGTCTATACACAACAGGGACTAGTCGTATTTGTGGGAGAATGAAGGAGCTAATTCAGGGCTTTGGTGAGATGAAAGGAAAAACCTTAATTAAAATAAGTTTTAAAACCCATCAAGATTTATTTTTTCCTTATCTCATTCAGATTAGCAGCCATCCGAAGATTACACTCGGAATCTAAATGTACTGCTTCTCTTAGACCTTGGGGGCTTTGCACACAAAGCCCTTAAGACATCAAAACCTTTGCTAACCTAATAAAATAAAAATGGGGGAGAAGTACCTTCTGACACAAATTTCCTCAAAGAACGCAAGTAATGGCCTCAGTTTGTAAAAACCTTCCTTCATAGAATCATAGAAGGAACCAGGCTGAAAAAGACCTTTAAGATCATCAAGTCCAACTGTTCCCTCAGCACTGCCAAGGCCACTACTAACCCATGGCACTGAGGGCCTCATCTCCACGGTGTGTGAACACCTCCAGGGATGGTGACTCCAGCAGCCTGTTCCAATGCCTGAGCACCCTTTGGGGAAGGAATTATTCCTCATCTCCATCTAAACCTCCTCTGGTGCAGCTTGGGGCCATTTCCTCTTGTCCCATTCCTTGGGAGCAGAGACTGACCCCCACCTTGGCTCCATCCTCCTTTCAGGTAGCTGTAGAGAGCAATAAAGTCCTCCCTGAGCCTTCTTTTCTCCATACTAAACCCCACCAGGTCCCTCAGCTGTTCCCCATCACACCTGTGCTCCAGGCCCTACACCAGCTCCGTTGCCCTTCATCTAGACTCCGCTTCCCTTTAACCCAGCTCAGAACAAGCACTGCTGGAAGCACACCACCATTAACAGAGGGCCTAACCAGCTCTTCTTGCACAAGAAAGCCACCAGCAAAGGGCTTGGGTTTGCACCATAAGGACATTACCCTGCAGATTCTCTGGAGCAGGCAGGCACTGAGAGCAGCAACCTGACTGAGCAACTCTGACCATCCGGGCTGGGCTCCAGCCTCAATTCCTCAGCTTAGGAAACCTCATCCCAGGGCTAAAGTAGGGGTGGGAGAAGGGTACATTTCCATGGCAGGCTGATTGTTAAAGAAAATTCCCAAACAAGGGCTCCTTTGCAGTGCTCACATTCATCCTGACAGAGACAGCGTAAAAAGGGATCAACAGCACACGATAAAATGCAATTTAGCATCGTGAATCCCCAAGCCATGACTTCATTTTCACCCCTATGTGCACAAACCCCAGGCACACATCAGCATCTCCATCTGAGAGGGGCTTTTTTTTGAGCAACAAAAAGGTGTTTGTGGCAGGGGATGGAACTAGATGGTGGTTAAAGTCCCTTCCAACCCAAATAATTCTGAGACTGTATAAAACCTGAAGAGTTACTGCAACAGTCTCACACAAACACGCTCTTACAATGATGAGCGAGCACAGACAGAGAGAGTCTTCTTACCATAATTCCAACTAAAAAACCACATTAAATGTAAGGAAAATCTTTCCTGTTCAGTGACTCCTCCAGACACACTCGCCCTCACCTCGCAGCCAACTCACTGCCCCCAGCCCGAGAACAGGCCAGGATTTGGGCTGCTTGCTGCACACACAGCCCTTCCAATCCTGCCTTTGGGAATGCATGGCTGATGCAGCTGTCTCGATGCGACACGCAGTGAGGCAGGGAGGAGGAAACGCCGCATCTCCCAGCAAACCGAGCCGCTGGATGGTTCCTGCTCCCCGCCTCGCAGCCATCCAAGCGAGGGCATCATCTGTATTGCAGACCAGGTACCATTAGTTTGATATCGAGTTTGCTTTAAGGAAAAGAACCAAATCAATTTCTTGGGAGCAAAAAACTTGCAGCTAAAGGGAAAAACTACAATTACACTTTTCAGCCATGAAAAGTAAATCAGATGGTGCTGAAATCCCAGCAGAAAACACAGATTAATTAAAGTCTGCACTTTCTGAATCTGTTATTCGACTAAACACAGCTGTTAAAAAAATGATGCCTTTGCTGTAATTTCCATGTACACTCACACCACTGAAATACAGCGAAAAACATTATTAAGTGCATTCAGTTAGCTGCTGAAGTCGTACAGGAAAAGCAAGCACACATATATGTTTAATTATGACAGGGATTGGCTTATTTAAAAGAAGAAATTTTACTTGGGAGATCAAACGCTGCCTCCAAGCAAGGGATAGAATTTATTAGAAGAGGAGGAAGGGAACCTTGAGGTGGAGCCACAACCAGCATCACCCAAGCAGGGCGGGAGCTCCTCCGGCATCACCGGTCCTTGCCCAAGCCCAGAGCACACATCATTCACCCATCAGCAAGATCCTTCTGGCACAAACCCACTTGCACTTCCAAGTGCTTTTGGCCATCTGTCTGTCACAGCCCTTCTCAATTTCACCGATCTCATTAACCCTGATACATTTTTAAGATCTTAGAGAAATAAAAAGAGACAAAACACAAAATAGTTTCCTTAAAGGGTTTCATCTAAACCCCATCAAGGCAAAGAGAGACTCCTGCTCACTTCAGATCAAGCTCTGCTTCCACATGGAGCCAGTTCGTTCATCAGGAGATGATGCAGTCACCAACACAGTGCTCAGCACCAGGAAGAGCCTACAAGAGACACAACCAGGTCCCTCTGCATGTCCTGATCCCCACCACGCTCCACAGGGTGTGTAACATGGGCAGAGCACAGCTACCACTGACACGCTGTCAGGCAGGGAAAATGCAACACGCCTGAAACAAAAGCTTCCCTGCTCTTCCCCCCCCCCTTTTCTCCAAGTCTACATCAAGGATCAAAGTGGAGAGCTCCTTGCTCTGTCACAGAGGGAAGCAAAATTGCTGTGATTTGAATGCAACCTAAAAGGCACTCTGCAATTCAACTCAATCAGTATAAACTTACTTCCCAGCCCTGACACAGCTGTTCTTCCCCTATGGAAGAGAAAATAATACTTGAACCTTGCCTCCTCTGCAAGGGGGAGAAGGCTTGTGAGAGCCCTCACTGCCTCTCAAACCTTCTGAAATCATTTCAGCTTAAAATATAATTAGCATGATCTAATACAGTAATAGATTAATATTGGCAATAGCTCCTTGCCTTAATATCAGCCTGTAAAGCCTCTCGTAAATCTTGACTCGCGATCGCTGCGACGTGAAAACGATGCCACCAATGCAGGCTCATGGGTATGTGCATCAGGGGAGGACTTAGACCTGTGACTTTAGAGGGGGAAAAGCCACCAGGCAAATGCTGGACTGACTGCACTGAACCACAGCATCTCTACAAGACGGCAACCACAAGTGTGTGATGGTCATCTATATTATAACATCTGAAACTGCAGTTACAACTTGAAGTGTAATGAGTCCTGATTTGCATTTAGCCTGCAATGATAACCACTACATTTCCATTCCCCTCCATTATTTATTTTTAGGAAAACAAAATTGGATCAGAAGAACACCATCAAGTCTGTGGAGGCTGTAAGAGAAGAGTTCTCAGGTCCAAGAAGATCTCCGAGTCTCTACACAATGATCAGTCAGCTATGTGTAACAAGAAATGTGCTGAATAAACTGGTCCAAGCAACTACCCCACAACTTCCCTGCGAAAGACACTTCCCAGTAGGTTTAATTGTCACTGGCTTTTGCATAACACACCCCACTGCATCTACATACTATTACTCCTCTACCTAATCTACCCAGCCATGTGCCTTTGCAAGTTCCTGAAACACAATCAGCTAGAAGAAGAAAACAATTTAAACCAGGAGGTACTGGTAAAAAAGAGGACCTATATTCCTTCAGGGATCAGCAAGATGCAATGGTAGCAAACCACTTCCTATAATCTTCCATTACTGGGCAAAGGTTTTAATAAAGAGAAATAAAAAGAGTTCACATTTTGATCTTTTCTCAGAGCTAGACATGGTTTAATTAGCTTGATCTCATTATGTAAACTGGGAAGGAAAAAAGAACACCATTAAAGCAATATCCCACTGGCAAATGAGACAACCTTGACATCAACTAAGATATGTTCTTGGAAAAGTCTCCTCTGCCTGTGATGCAGCTTCCACACCTCTTCCTCATCACAAGGTCTTCATCATCCCACCTCTTCCAGCTGTCCTGCCCAATTCAACAGCATTTCTTGGTTTCTGCTCCCCTTCAAGCAGCCTGAAAAACACTGGTAGTAAAAGAATCAAGCTGGATGTTGACTTGGATCTATGTAGCCCCAGATCATTCAGCGTGCTCTTTAGAAAAGATCAACTGGAACTAAACATTGCCATAATACACTCCATCTGTTAAAGTACATACTTTTGTAATAACACATTCAGAATTCAATAAGAAAAGGGAGAATTGCAAACAGGGTGTCCATAATGAGCCTCAATATAATTATTAAACCAGATAAAGTAGGCCTGGTTTTCAATCCAAGAAAGTTATTTTTACCTTAATGATAATGAAATGTAAAAAGCATCTGTAATTTCCACTGAAATGTATTGCAGAAAGTCAACTCAGTGCACGTCACTTTGTTAAGACTATTCTTATTATTGTGTTTGCAATGACAGCAAAATGCTTCTTAGTTCCAACTCCTGGGATATATAAAAATATGATTAGAGCACTATAACAATACAACAACGGATTAATTTGCCCAAGCATTACATTTGGGTCTGAAAGACTTTCATAATTTATTTTACCAACTGAAAGGTGGTTATTTGGGGATCCTGGCTCACTGCAAAGTAGCTCAGTGCAGCATTTGGAGCTATTTTTCTTTACATTCCAGGACCAGCAATACTACAAGGTTACCCCAAGCTTCTGTGCTTGCCCTGTGCCATGCCTTGCCCTGTGATTTAGCTTGGGCTGCCTACTCATAAAAGCATCACACATCCCATCACCTGCAAAACAAGGCAGTGGTGACTTATCTGGGAAAGCTATTACCCAAGCAGAAGAAACTGGTGTTTTGGGGGGATGCTCAACAATATTACCTACACCAGGAAAGGAGAACAGAAAGAACCAATCAGTGTTGAACACTACTGCTAACAAACAAAAACCAAAAGGTGTTGAGAAATCTGGCCAGAAGGGCACACAATATAAAGGAAAATAATTAATAACTCATCTGCTGAATGTCAATAGGAGCCACCCTCTACAACTGCAAGATTAGCATGGAATAATCACAGATTATTAGCAAATCCATAGGCTCACCCTCAAGTTAAATCAATGCCGTTTAGAAGGGAATGGTAGTTCCGATTTTGGCCTAAAATGGGATCAGCACCCCCACTGTTTACTTTGACTGGACCCAAATTCCACTGGTTAAGGCAAAATTCATTCCCTGACTCCTTGCCCCAGTGCTGTCCATTCTTCTGGTGACTCCTTCTCTTGAATTTACTTCTCTGCTATTTTCTTCCAGGTGCCCTGGCTGTTGGACCTGGAGATCAAACTGCCCTAAGCAGTTGACATCATCTACCTGGACTTGTGNCAAACCCACTTGCACTTCCAAGTGCTTTTGGCCATCTGTCTGTCACAGCCCTTCTCAATTTCACCGATCTCATTAACCCTGATACATTTTTAAGATCTTAGAGAAATAAAAAGAGACAAAACACAAAATAGTTTCCTTAAAGGGTTTCATCTAAACCCCATCAAGGCAAAGAGAGACTCCTGCTCACTTCAGATCAAGCTCTGCTTCCACATGGAGCCAGTTCGTTCATCAGGAGATGATGCAGTCACCAACACAGTGCTCAGCACCAGGAAGAGCCTACAAGAGACACAACCAGGTCCCTCTGCATGTCCTGATCCCCACCACGCTCCACAGGGTGTGTAACATGGGCAGAGCACAGCTACCACTGACACGCTGTCAGGCAGGGAAAATGCAACACGCCTGAAACAAAAGCTTCCCTGCTCTTCCCCCCCCCCTTTTCTCCAAGTCTACATCAAGGATCAAAGTGGAGAGCTCCTTGCTCTGTCACAGAGGGAAGCAAAATTGCTGTGATTTGAATGCAACCTAAAAGGCACTCTGCAATTCAACTCAATCAGTATAAACTTACTTCCCAGCCCTGACACAGCTGTTCTTCCCCTATGGAAGAGAAAATAATACTTGAACCTTGCCTCCTCTGCAAGGGGGAGAAGGCTTGTGAGAGCCCTCACTGCCTCTCAAACCTTCTGAAATCATTTCAGCTTAAAATATAATTAGCATGATCTAATACAGTAATAGATTAATATTGGCAATAGCTCCTTGCCTTAATATCAGCCTGTAAAGCCTCTCGTAAATCTTGACTCGCGATCGCTGCGACGTGAAAACGATGCCACCAATGCAGGCTCATGGGTATGTGCATCAGGGGAGGACTTAGACCTGTGACTTTAGAGGGGGAAAAGCCACCAGGCAAATGCTGGACTGACTGCACTGAACCACAGCATCTCTACAAGACGGCAACCACAAGTGTGTGATGGTCATCTATATTATAACATCTGAAACTGCAGTTACAACTTGAAGTGTAATGAGTCCTGATTTGCATTTAGCCTGCAATGATAACCACTACATTTCCATTCCCCTCCATTATTTATTTTTAGGAAAACAAAATTGGATCAGAAGAACACCATCAAGTCTGTGGAGGCTGTAAGAGAAGAGTTCTCAGGTCCAAGAAGATCTCCGAGTCTCTACACAATGATCAGTCAGCTATGTGTAACAAGAAATGTGCTGAATAAACTGGTCCAAGCAACTACCCCACAACTTCCCTGCGAAAGACACTTCCCAGTAGGTTTAATTGTCACTGGCTTTTGCATAACACACCCCACTGCATCTACATACTATTACTCCTCTACCTAATCTACCCAGCCATGTGCCTTTGCAAGTTCCTGAAACACAATCAGCTAGAAGAAGAAAACAATTTAAACCAGGAGGTACTGGTAAAAAAGAGGACCTATATTCCTTCAGGGATCAGCAAGATGCAATGGTAGCAAACCACTTCCTATAATCTTCCATTACTGGGCAAAGGTTTTAATAAAGAGAAATAAAAAGAGTTCACATTTTGATCTTTTCTCAGAGCTAGACATGGTTTAATTAGCTTGATCTCATTATGTAAACTGGGAAGGAAAAAAGAACACCATTAAAGCAATATCCCACTGGCAAATGAGACAACCTTGACATCAACTAAGATATGTTCTTGGAAAAGTCTCCTCTGCCTGTGATGCAGCTTCCACACCTCTTCCTCATCACAAGGTCTTCATCATCCCACCTCTTCCAGCTGTCCTGCCCAATTCAACAGCATTTCTTGGTTTCTGCTCCCCTTCAAGCAGCCTGAAAAACACTGGTAGTAAAAGAATCAAGCTGGATGTTGACTTGGATCTATGTAGCCCCAGATCATTCAGCGTGCTCTTTAGAAAAGATCAACTGGAACTAAACATTGCCATAATACACTCCATCTGTTAAAGTACATACTTTTGTAATAACACATTCAGAATTCAATAAGAAAAGGGAGAATTGCAAACAGGGTGTCCATAATGAGCCTCAATATAATTATTAAACCAGATAAAGTAGGCCTGGTTTTCAATCCAAGAAAGTTATTTTTACCTTAATGATAATGAAATGTAAAAAGCATCTGTAATTTCCACTGAAATGTATTGCAGAAAGTCAACTCAGTGCACGTCACTTTGTTAAGACTATTCTTATTATTGTGTTTGCAATGACAGCAAAATGCTTCTTAGTTCCAACTCCTGGGATATATAAAAATATGATTAGAGCACTATAACAATACAACAACGGATTAATTTGCCCAAGCATTACATTTGGGTCTGAAAGACTTTCATAATTTATTTTACCAACTGAAAGGTGGTTATTTGGGGATCCTGGCTCACTGCAAAGTAGCTCAGTGCAGCATTTGGAGCTATTTTTCTTTACATTCCAGGACTAGCAATACTACAAGGTTACCCCAAGCTTCTGTGCTTGCCCTGTGCCATGCCTTGCCCTGTGATTTAGCTTGGGCTGCCTACTCATAAAAGCATCACACATCCCATCACCTGCAAAACAAGGCAGTGGTGACTTATCTGGGAAAGCTATTACCCAAGCAGAAGAAACTGGTGTTTTGGGGGGATGCTCAACAATATTACCTACACCAGGAAAGGAGAACAGAAAGAACCAATCAGTGTTGAACACTACTGCTAACAAACAAAAACCAAAAGGTGTTGAGAAATCTGGCCAGAAGGGCACACAATATAAAGGAAAATAATTAATAACTCATCTGCTGAATGTCAATAGGAGCCACCCTCTACAACTGCAAGATTAGCATGGAATAATCACAGATTATTAGCAAATCCATAGGCTCACCCTCAAGTTAAATCAATGCCGTTTAGAAGGGAATGGTAGTTCCGATTTTGGCCTAAAATGGGATCAGCACCCCCACTGTTTACTTTGACTGGACCCAAATTCCACTGGTTAAGGCAAAATTCATTCCCTGACTCCTTGCCCCAGTGCTGTCCATTCTTCTGGTGACTCCTTCTCTTGAATTTACTTCTCTGCTATTTTCTTCCAGGTGCCCTGGCTGTTGGACCTGGAGATCAAACTGCCCTAAGCAGTTGACTTCATCTACCTGGACTCGTGCAAAGCATTTGACACTGTCCCACACGACATCCTTGTCTCTAAATTGGAGAGACATCCATTTGATAGATGGACCACTCGGTGGATAAAGAACTGGCTGGATGGCCACACGCAAGGAGTTGTGGTCAATGGCTCAGTGTCCGGCTGGAGGCCAGTGACAAGTGGTGTCCTTCAGGGATCGGGGTTGGGACACCAAGCTGTGTGGCTCGGTGGATACGCTGGAGGGAAGGAATGGCAGAGGGACCTTGACA
>NDXB01003815.1:0-30690 GCA_002631895.1 Agapornis roseicollis | reverse complement strand
TTTTTTTTTTTTTTTTTTTTTCACCTGGCTTTTGTGGGTTTATTTGTTTCTTCGGGGTTTTTTAAGGAGAAGCTAACATGAACATACCTGTATTATTACAGGCTTCTCTCATGTGTTAGGGCTCTGTCATGGCAGCACCTAGATAAAGTTAATGGTTTTGGATCTGGTGATCTGGCCCAAAAATTATGGGGATTTTTGTTTACCTGCAAGCCTGAATATGTAACTGTGCACTCCTAACACTTTAGATAGATTCCCATCTCATTTACCATCTGTGTTACATGGCCCAACTGTGCAGATACCTATAAGCCCTTCCCCTAGGGGCAACACCTAATTAAAATAGTGACTGAAAATTGTGTCTCCAACCAAAGCAGTATGTGATTTTGAAAGGGGATTTTTCATTTTCTGCTCTCATGAGACCTCACTTGGAGTATTGTGTACAGTTCCAGTGTCCTCAACATAAAAAGGACATGGAACTGTTGGAACAAGTCCAGAGGAGGGCCACGAGGATGACCAGTGGGCTGAAGTACCTCCCATATGAAGACAGGCTGAGAAAGCTGGGGCTGTTCACCCTGGAGAAGAGAAGGCTGTGTGGAGACTTCATAGCAGCCTTCCAGTATCTGGAAGCTGGGGAGGGACTCTTCATTAGGGACTGTAGTGACAGGACAAGGGGTAATGGGTTCAAACTTAAACAGGGGAAGTTAGTTTGGATATAAGGAAGAAATTCTTTACTGTAAGGGTGGTGAGGCACTGGAATGGGGTGCCCCAGGGAAGCTGTGAATGCTCCATCACTGGCGGTGTTCAAGGGCAGGTTTAGTGTAAGGTGTCCCTGCCCATGGCAGGGGGGTTGGACCTGGATGATCTTAAGATCCTTTCCAACCCTAACTTTTCTATGATTCTATACACAAAACCCTTTCCCTTCCCTCAACCATAATAGATGCATTTCTAATGCAGAGAAGCCCAGCTTTTTATGCCTTTTAAGTTCACATAATCATAGGGTCATAGAATAGCTAAGGCTGGAAAGGACCTTAAGATCATCTAGTTCCAACCGTGTCACCCAAGGCTCTGTCCAACCTGACCTTGAACACTGCCAGGGATGGAGCACTCACAACTTCCCTGGGCAACCCATTCCAGTGCCTCACCACCCTTACAGTAAAGAACTTCTTCCTTAGATCCACTCTAAACTTCCCCTTGTCCTATCGCTGCAGTCCTTAATGTTCCCTAAAGTTCCTCTAGCATCTTACAATCTTTTTTCCTTGCCAGTCAAACCCCAGTGACAGCTCCCAAGTGCAACTTACTACTTACTTACTACTACAGTAGTAAGTTTAGGTTTAGCATCTCCAATTGCTCCTAAGAGTGAACCATTTTTAACCATAGGGAAATAAATACAGAGATTTCTCAATTAACAACAAAAAAAGAATTCCATTTTTTTTTTTTATTTTCTAACTTGTTCTTTCAGCAAGTATATCTAAGTATAGGTATTAATTCTAGAAGGTGTAGTATAAGTAAACTGGAACATTTATGGCATTTATTAAAAAAAATACATTACTGTTCTATATGTTTATAAAGATTAGAAAAAAGTAAATACAGACATCTAAGACTGGGTATTTTATAGTTTTCTCAGTAAGTGAGTTTAATAGTTTGTGAACCTATTCCTTGAATATTAGTGAATTAAATATATACTGCATTTCTGGGTCTGATTTTGATCCCATTTTTATGCGTAAGAAGTGAGTCTATTGAAATCAGTGAAGTATCACAGAAGGAAAGCTAGTACAGATGAAATCAATTAAGATTTGCTTACTAATTGTCCACATTCACTTTAGAATCAGTTCATGCTAAATTGCATCTCATATCCATGAGATAAAACTTTAAATTTAAGAAAAGGGAGCTTCACATGAATAACAACTGGAAATGCTTAATGACCCCTTTAATCTGAATGAAAATATAAAGCTTCATATAAAGCATTTTAACTCAGCTGAGTTGACTTACTGCTTAAGCTCCCTGATTTAAACATGTTATTCTGCAAACATGAACTTGAAAGTGTTTTTCCTAACCATGACATATCTTGTGCACTAGACTGGCCACTGTCCAAACATCTTAACATTTACATTTAAGTCTTTTTCCCTTGTAATGGTATAGAAATTACTCTAAGTTAACTCTGATGGACCAGGATCTAATTTAACTCTAATCTAACACAGAATCTGACTTGGAGCAGCTACCTTTACTGGCATATGGAAGAAATTTGCTTAATTTTGGCAGTTAAACCAGTCATATTTCAAATATGTTGACCACAATTATCTTGCACAAATTATCTTGGACTGGGTACATTTACATAATGCTTTTTTTCCCCCCCCCCAGGAAAATCCATTACAAGAAACATCTTGTTTACTAGGTTATTTAGGGTAGGAAAAGCAACAATTTATAGAAAAGAAATTAAATTTAGTTAATATAACTGTGATGACCATTCTGCAATGACCAATAAAGCAATAGACTAGTACTGTGCAGATGGGTCACAATTTCAGTCTAAACCTAGTTGTTGCAGCAAGTTGAGTGACTACTCTGTAAGTGTAAGATCTTTTGAAAATTGCCCCCTGAAGCTGAAGATATCAGTAAGAAAGAATGTGCTCTGAAATTTGATTTGTTACCAGATTGTTCTAGATTTATATCAGCAGTAAAACTATCTTTCAACGACTGTTGTATTACTAGTCTTCAAGTAATGCTAAGTTTCTAGACATCTTTAATAAAGCCTTCTAGTAATTACAGAATTTTGGAAAGTAAACCTAATGTAGATTAAAAAGTGTGAATTTTATCAGTGGACTTCCCAAATCATGCCAAACAAAATGCCCTAATAAATGACACAAACGGTGAAACTGCTCTAGTATCAGTTTGAGCCACTGGGAACGTTTTCATTCAATTTAATGGGTGTTGGATCAAGCTCATCTGCAATATGGGAACAATTTTAGACATTAGCAGTGTTAAATCAGTCAAGGCAGTTAACAAATTTTAACTAAGCCAGTCAGTCCCCTGGGATCGTAGGAAAAAATTCAACAAATGAACAAGGAAGCCATTGAAACATAGGTCTGATTGCTTATCTCCATGTGCCTTTATTGTAATGTGAAAACTTTATTTCATTCACATCTTAACATACTTATAAATGCACACTTTGTTTGGGAAACTAAATAGAAACAAGCTAGTGCCTCCTACATTAATATTTCAGCGTTTCATTTCTGATGCAACATATAGCATGAAATGCTTGACCTGACCCTTTACTCTTTTCTTGTCTGGAATATTATATGTTATACGGCATCAAGTTGTCCTTGTTCCTGCATGATCAAGTAACATAATTTGGGAGAGGTCATGGCACATTACTGGAAAGATTAAAACACAGCTTTATAAATGAACAGCATAACTATAAAAATAGCTTGGTTTTACTCTTTTNAAGAATGCTGAGGAACTTGGAAGCATTCAAAGGCTATGAGGCAGACAAAAACTACAGTGTTTTTGCTGCATTTTAGCAAATCACAAATCTGACAAATCTTAGCTTGTTAGATTGGTTTGTTTTTATTTTTTTTTTTTTTTTTTTTTGAGCAAAACTATAAATCATAACATTCTGGCAGAGCTAGCGTAGCCGTACTAATTTAATTAGCAATCACTATATTTCAATTATCCTTGTGAAGAGTGATATGTAACAAAATTTGAAGTGTTTCCCTGCCATGAAAGCCAGAACAGTATTAAAGTGTAACAACTTCTTTCTTGTAACTAATCAATTCTATGAAAATTTATAGACCTAGTGTAATAAAAGGCCAAAGGTAAGAAAAAAGATCATAAACTAATGAAACTAATAGTATTAACAAAGTATTAAAGCAATTAATTATTAAAGAGACATAAAGGTTAGCTGACCATGAAATTAACATATTAATTCAATGTTATTTTATGATGTACTCACAATTTGTTTCTAAATTTACTTGAGTGGCTCAGGAGAAAATCTATGTAACCTTACTTGTGTTAGATTAAAACAATACCCACCTGCAGGTCAGATTTATGGTAATCACATACGCTGGTGATCCTGATAGCACCCTCCATTTGTCATAATAGAAGTAAATCCATAACACTACCTCAGGGTCTGAGCTGCTTCCCTCTCCCTTTTGAAACCCAGGCAGGCCAAGTAAATTTTTCTCTTCATCAGGTACCCAGCTTTGTGTGAGGTGGACCCAGGGCCAAACTCCAAAAGCTTCAAACACCTCCACCTAAGAACTGTGTTCAGAGAGCTGACCATCTTCCTCTCAGCAATGAAATGACCGAGATAGATACTTACAAATTTAACAGAAGAGTCCTTAAGTAAAATTATTCTCCTGTCAGAAAACTGCAATTACTTACAAAACTATTCACCCAGGTTAAACTTAATCTGTTTGAAACAAGAATGCCAACATATTCGGTTGGCTGATTGTGGTTTGGTCCATGTTCACTTGAGATGCTATTATCTCAGCTTTGTGAAGATTGAGTCAAAGAGAGGTAATGACAATACATACTGAGTTTTGAAATCAAAAAAATATAAAATAGCCTGGCCAAATTAATGAGTTGTTGACAGATATGAATAATTCTACTGTCTTCTTTTTGGTTTCCCAGGATCACCCATGCTGGGAAGAACCTCAGTAGGTCCAGTCCAGCCTCCTGCTCAGAGCATGGTCAGTTGTGAGATTGCACCAGATTGATTAGGGTTTTATGGGGCTCCCTTATGCATGTGTAATATATCAAATATATTTCTACCTCTCAAACACACTTTAGCTGTGAATTCCCTCTTTTAAAATTTAATATGTGTTATAAAATGTATGTTATTAATCAATGAAGAAAATGTGTGCATTTTTATATAATTCACATGCATGTGATAGATTTATAGATACAGGCATATATGTTAAATTGTGAAGTGGCAGTTTGTGATTTTGATTTGTATCAGTAGTGTGCTGCCTAAAGGAAGCACTAGGTACACATTTAATGAACCACAGAATCATAGAATCAACCATGGCGGGTGAAAGAATGCAAAAAGGCAGGAACAGTTTCCAAGTTCAGTGTGAAAGACAATACTGTCACCCCTGCCCCTGAAAATGTTTACATGCTGCACCTTCTCTCTTATCTTTGGTTGCTTAGCTGGGCACTTAAGAAAATTAAGGCTTTCTACAGCTTGTATACAATCTTTTCTTTCTCAAAAATGAGATAAATACTGCCAAGGTTGCTGCTTAGAAAGGGCCCAAGTGTCTATTATACCTTTGCCATATAATAAACTAAATAATTGCTTTGGTTTCCCTGTGTTTTTTTAGGTACTTGAGAAATAGAAAAGCAATGAGTGCTTGTGCCTTGGGGCTGAGTGGAGCAAAAATTCTACAGATTAGTAATGACTCTGGGAGACCCATAATTGCAAGTGGACTTAGTTTTTTAGTATCACCCATTAACAGCAATGCACATAAACACTGCTGGTTTCATTTGCTATTTCATTACAAGCAGTGGCAAGAGGTGCACCCTCCTAGTGACCATGGGTCAGGCAGCATAACTGTTTTGACTGGTTTTGTCTCACTCTGGGTCTTGCAAAATGGTACAAATTTCCAGCTTATACCAGCTTTTCTGTTTCTGCTCTGACTCCTCTCCCTCTACAACAGAGGGAGCTGCTGCCGTCTCCCTCAGGAGATGTTCACAAAGCATATCTCTTTTTCCCTTCTCTCTCTCTTCTTATTAAGAGGAATTGGATCTGGGAACTGTCTCATGTCTTGGCTCATTCACCTCTATGCTTCCTCATCTGTGAGCATTTTCTCACTCAGGTCTGACAGTAAGAAACACTGTTCAGCTGAGGAGAGAGGGAGGTACAGCATATCACTTTGCTGTTCCTGCAGTGTAATGGTAGGGCACTTGCCCCAGGGTGAAGTTCCCCCTAACCAGCTCTCTGCTGTGAGAAATCACTTGATTTGTATCCCGTCACAGGATAACTGCACTACTATAACCTATTTGCCACCCCTTCAGTGTCATTTTGTTTCCTAAGGGGATCATCACAGAAGGTGCTTCTGCCTTCACTTCTCTCCATGCACAGCTCTCATTGTTCATTTGGTCCAAACGATATCCCTGAGTTGCCCTTCTTGACCAGGGAAAGGAGGAAAAAAAAAAAAAAAAAAAAAAAAAAAAAAAAAAAAAAAAAAAAAAAAAAAAAAAAAAAAAAAAAAAAAAAAAAAAAAAAGAAAAAGAACAAAAGATGAGTTACTTATGTAGAATAAGAATAACCCAGTTCCTGGCAGGAACTAGCATCTTTGCTAGTACACACTAATGTCTACATAATTCCCTTCTTACTAAGTGTAGAAACCACTAGGTCTTCGAACACAATTTGCAAGATTTCATATTCAATCAGTTGCTTCCCTGTTGGATATTATTTAGATTTACAGATTTGATGATACCCTTTCCTAATTAAAAATAGCAGGAGACCAGAACTGGATCTTTGCTCTCTGAATCTTTTAGGTCATCACCTAAAGCAGAACTTGCAGGTTCTCTCCTGCAAGCACACAAAGAACAACACTGAGTGCTTCTCTTCCTTAGAAACTCTTGCCACCTTACTTTCTCTTGACTGAAGCATGTAAGATAGTTTAAGGTCTCTGTAGACCTGCTGGAGCCAGAGGAAAAGTCAATTCACTCAGTTCTTTTCATCAAAGGTTGTATTTCCCACACAAAAGCTTCTACGGCTGGCAGTTTTTCCCCGTTATTCTTGTTTCTGCAGCAGAGACAGGTAGACAGGTGGATTGCGCAGGCACAGATGTCTGGCATCTGGCTTTAAATATGCTTATCTATTTACATCCAAGTGAGCAATGCATCCCAATGAATTGGATTCCGAGAAAGCAACTCTAAATGGAAAGCTTGAAATGTCTTCCCATTTCATACTGCCACTGCCTACTGCAGGGCTTTATACCTAACTTATACCTAACACCAAGGAGGTGGCATAGGCAGGTTCTGGATGGTGGAGTTCAGAGCTACAGCCCCTTAAGCAAGACCCTGGGAGAGGAAAACATTTTCTTCAAGTTCCCCAGTTCAGCAAAAACAGAACAATAGGTTAATGCCAAGAGAATGGGTCCTTTGAAAAGCAGCATCTCATAGCCCCTCTAATATAATCTGGCATATGACCTCTGAAACATTGTCAGCTGTCTTCTTTGGTTAGCTATGCATACTTTTCCCAGTAGTTTAGAAGGCTGGTGGTTTGGAGGAGTATTATGTGCTAAGTAAAGCCTTTTCTTTTGAAGTTGGGGGATTCTATAAATAGCCTGAAATTATATTTTTTTCAGCAGGATTTTGACCTGTTCAATCAAAAAGCCCTTGAACAACAAGTAAAAGCTTGATCAAAATGAAGGCATTTCTACTGTCATCAAAATGTCTCAGTGGAAATGTCTCTTCTGTTTGTTTACTCCACACAGAACACTTAAACTTTTCTGTGGGGTTTTTCTTCAAAAGAGTACGGCATAGGCTATTTGTAGAAATTTCAGAAATAAATGCATAAAATTGTCTGCCTAACTTTCAACTGATAATATATATATATATATTTGCGATTACATTGGAGAATGACTACAAAACCTGAAGTGAAAGTTGTTTCATGATGGTCAGCAAGTAGTAGTTTACACATAATAGCAGGATTTTTTTAATCAAACAAACGAGTGAGAAAAATGTCTAATGTAGTTCTTCTGCAGAATAAGTTTAATACAGGATGGTAGTTCTCAGGTATCACAGGCAAAGTTGATTAACTTCACAGGTCAGGCACAGTATATTTCCCAGATAGCTCATAAGAACAGACTCAGACTAATTCTGTGAAAAAGCATACTGGCACAGACATTGCAGCTGCACAGTGTTTATGAGAGAACCTTAGCTTTGAGATGTTACATAGTATCTTTTGACAGCAACTGCATAGCTATCCAATTGTCTGACTTCAGCTCCAGATTAGGAACCAGGACAATAAACACCCCGAGAGGAGATGCTTTGCCCATTACCCACTGTTTGAATAGTAGATTCTAGTTTTCCAGCATTTGCCTCAGACCTGAACAAAAGCTAGAACCATCTATAGACAAGGATTCATTTCCTTAAACTTCCTCAACCATCTAGAACCTGGATATCTAGTCTACCTGGATATCTAGTCTAAGGTGGCCACCTGGGATGGCTTTGTAGTAAATGGAGATAGATGGATGTGTAAGACTGGTGAGATGAATCATCCTCTGTGCCTGTTCTTCTGCTTCTCCATTATTTTCAGAGAGAGAGCTTAAATGATGTTTTTATACTAGACACAACTTTTGGAAAATTAATCTTACCAGAAGGAGTAAACAATTAAAATGCACAGCACCAAATAGGCAGTTGTTATAACCAGGATTCTTTTTTAGTATTCCAGGATAAGATTACTCTAAAAAAATATTCCTCAATATCCTTTGCAGTTGGAGTCAAGGGAATTTTATATGGCAGTATCTTCTATATTTTCCCAAGAAGAGCTTTTAATTGCCAATACTCAAATGAAGAAAATGGTAGGAATCCAAAGTGTCCATAAAATCATCTATAAATGCGTTGCGAGTCTGGCCTATGCTGTATGTGCACAGGCCAGCTCTTTCTTGCAAGCCCCAAATGAGGCCAGCCTTCATGTGGGTTGGTGTCATATCTGCACTGAGTTGCAAGTGTCCAGCTTGTGTTTGATTTGTTCACATGGAGCATGGAGTTACTTTGTGTGCAGATAGTGACTACTTGTCTTACATTCCCAGACAATCAGAAACCGAGTGCAGTGCACAGCCAGAAATCTGGTAGGGTATTAGGAAGTCATCAGATGATACATTATTGCTAAATGTAATAAACCCAAAAGTGTATGAGCTAGGTACATTTCTATCATCAAACCAGAGAACTGTTTGAGTTAAAAGACTGTGAAGAGCAACTACTTTGCAATAGTAGGGTACTGGGCAAAAAAGTTCCACTGTGTATTGAAAGTGTGTACAGACTGGGAAGAGCTGCAAGGAGTGGCATCCACCTGAGATCCATGATGAATAGTTACAAAAAACCTTGATGGGTTTTTGTGAATCCAAGTGAAATAAATCTACAACATGAGCCGAGAGGTATAAAAAACCTCTAGGAAAATCTGAGAGGAGTTAAGATGCCAACTAAGCACAGAAGGTAACATCTACATGTATTCTGTAATTTTACAAAATATTTCCTGTCAAGCCAGTGCAAGTCCAGCATAACAAATACAAATACAAACTAAGGCCTCTCCCTAACATTGTATGAAATGCAGAGTGCCTAAGTTGGTGCATGGTCTCCTCGCTTTAATACACCAATTTCAATAGTTTACACCAATTTAATACATAGTAAATGCCAGGAGTGATTCTTGTCCTCAAACAATTACTCTAAACTGCCTGGTGGTCACTGCTGGAATTCACAGCTGACTGCAGCCATGTGAGGCAAATCATATTACTGAGATGGGAAAGCATACTGAATGAGGAAAAGAAGAAATATTCAAGCAGTGCAGTTCAGTGTGCTATCCTGCTATCCACCCACCCAACATGTCAAATGAAGCAGGTTAGGAGTGAAAAGCAGATGGAGTGAGCAGCTACAATGCAGTGGACCTCTGCACTCAACAGATGGCATCAACAGGATGCAAGAAAATCATCAGTGTCCTTGTGGACTCAGGAGAACAACAGGAAGGTTTCCAGAGACAGTGACTGAGGGTCATGCCACCATATTAATAGCCAGCACATGTCATAGCAATTCAGCACCAGCTCAATAACTTTCAGAAATTAGTTCAGTATGTGTTCCTCTTTTATTTCATCTAAACCTTTAAGGACAAACATCCCCATTCTTTCAGAAAGTTGATCCAGATCCAAATGTACAGCTTAAGATGATCTTCACAAGCTGTTCCCTTGTCTTTTTGCAGCTTACTGCATCTCAGTATTCCTAACTGTAGAATATTATTTTTTTCGCCATACAATTCCTATCCACTTCTTGGCAAGATCTTATTTATTCCTGGTTGTCTACAGTTTTTCTTAACTCTAACTGTAGTAGTTGCTTTTTCACTTGCAAAAGCTAAGTTTTGACATATCCTGGCAAAAAGAAAAGCAATGGTAGTGTCACACTCCCACACTCACTCCATGAAAAGTGAGTTTTGTATGTTTCCCTAAAGTTATATTCACATACAGGTATGCCTAAGATGTTTTGGATGGTGTCTAGGCCAATGGTTCTTAACTGGTTTCAGGTGAAGGACAAGTTAATCTTTTCTGAAAACATATTCTGAGACTATCTCACTGTGATTCATGGGAGGGTGTGAGGCATAATAAACAAAATAATGAGAAATTAACTAAATGCAAATTATTTTATAAAAACATGGTGTTCTAATTACAAAAATTTTAATTGCAGGTATAGATAATAAGAAAAATAATTAGCAATGGAATTATGCCTGAGGATAGACACCAACAGCAGCTAGAAGTTATCTCATGATGCCATCAGTTCACAAGAGAAGACTTGGAAAAATGTTAGATATTCAGTGATTATTATTTTCCCCCTTTTTGTGTTACCTGCTTATGAAGTGTTAAGACAACTATATTTGCAGTGAGAGCATGTAACATCCATTGATGCAATCTGATATGCAGATTGAAAGGATAAAGATGCAATCCCTGTCTCAATAAGTATAAAATCTAAATTCTAGTCATGTAGCAAGTAAAAGGGTATGAAGTTTTGTGTGATCACTAAATACCTTGAAATTACCTTTTGGTCACACTATTATCTTCATAGCAAATTTCTGAAATGGTTCTTCATAGATACATAATCATAGCTCCTCACGTCTAAAACTAGTTCGGTAGGATGTATGGGTGCTCTTGGTGTATGAAACATTGTTTTGTAAACACTGCACAGATTTTATTTAGTTTGTGACCAAGGTTTTTTTATCACATTGAACCAGTATCTGCAACTATAGTATCAGGAGCAATTTATGCGTATAGTCAGTTACGTATCTTCACTGAAAATTTTCAGGGGTTCGTCCACACTTCTAGCTTTCATTTCTCACAATTAGCTGTATTCGTGTTCTTCACCATATGGTTGGTTGAAACCTGACTTTGGACCAGTAACTCTGAAGATACTTGCCTCTCCCCATGTTTAGGGAATTAGGCAGTCTGCAAACTGGAAAATTCTTGTGAGATCTATGCTAATCTGTAGCTGGATTAGAATCAGTAAGGCTAAAATTATGAAGTTTTCAGAAACACAGTATCTTAAAAAGTACAGTGAGCTCATCAATCTTTAAAATTACCATATAAAACATTTTCACCAAGTTAGGTGACTGACATATTGGAGTCTCAGAGTGCACTTTTGCCAAATATACTGAAGGTCACCTAATAGAGGCTCCTGAGTCAAGACCATAATTGCATTTGAGTCTTACTAAAGCAAACCCTTCAAGAATAGCTATATGGCTCAGCCTTTTGGGAAGTCTGGGAGTCATGACTCTACTCTTAAAGACCCTGTCTTACTCTCACACAATGATCAGCTTCAGATGGATAATGTTACTGTGGGATAAACCTAGGCTTTTAAGAGGAAGAGTGAGAAATAAGTTAGAGCAAAACCAAAGTTGTCTTTAGCAGAGCTTAGGAAAATATCGACATACAGTAACCTAATCAAAGATCCAAAAGAAGGTTTTATGGTTGATGAAGACACTAGGAATATGGTGTGTCCTCAGTCATTCCACATCATTGGAAGGTAGCATTCCAGTCACTACAATAACACTTTTAACACGTAGCCATTTGAGACCTGGAAGTTAGCCTGTAAGCAGTGGTCCAGCATTCAAAGGGGAAAGCAGAGCACTCATCTGTTGTTCTTAGTAACCCATGCATGGGTCTTGTTTTTCTGTGCAGTTCATTCTAAAATGCTAGATGCACCATCAGGTTTATGATTTTTACAGCATCTGCCTTGACGAAAATATGACTGAAATGAGGATAATATGATCATGGTGCCAGAACAGTGAGAACCGTAATAATGATAGCCTCTCTGTTTATTATGATCATCATTTTATTACACCAAGCAGTGTAATTTATTGCAGTAATATGACCTGGCTATGAGTGATTATACAAATACATATTTTATATTGTTTGAGGTTTTTACATATTCATGCTTTCCTGATGAAAATATGTACTAACAAGAAGGTCTTAGATGAAAAATAAAGCAAATTTCTACTATGTGGCAGCTATCCATTTGAGATCCAAGCAGAGTATGAGAAATGCATACAAATGTGATACCTGCCTGTTGATTTCTATGGATCATCTATTAAAGCAGCACTGTGTTATCATCTTCTGCATCCTGATCCTGAACTATGTGAATTTACACTTAGTAACAGATGAATCTAACTTTAAAATACATCCGTCTGCTAAAGATAGAAAAATAATCCTTTGGGTAATGCATTTTAAACAATCTCTGCTTTCAGAGTAAAAAGAACCTATGTTCACTTACCAACTAAATAGGCTTTAAAGCACTGATCCTTAATGGTGTTTCTTAGAGCTTTGGGACTTCCTTTCTATAAAGAAATACAGACATTAAAAAAAATAAAAATTTACTAGAAATGTGTCTTTATATAGCAATCTGCTTGGATTCCATTTTATGAAAGATGGACCTGAGCATACAAATAATTCTATTCACATTAAAACTGTCTGCAGTACTCAGTGATTCTTCTCATATAAGTCAGAAGTAAGCTTTTTCCTTTGATCAAGCACTTACAAGATCAAAGTGTCTGAATTGCAAAATAACTTAAAATAGTGTAGAATTTCACTTTGTCTTTTAGAAAAAGTCAACTCAGATACTGTTTTGTTGATCAGATTTTTAAAAATTCATTTTCCATCTAAGAAAACAAATTTGAGTGGGTCTAATAAGATTTGCAGAGCCTTTATAGCAATCTATTGTGTGATCATTTTTTATGAGGAAGGATAAGTTACCTGGTGACCTCAGTCATAATTCATGTTAATGCAGTATGTATTCTAAGCTCCTCAAAGACAGAAAATATTAAATTTCTTAGACCAAAAAGGTCTGGCATCCAAAGGGCAGAGTTTCAATATTTTTGAAAGCTATTTATAATCTAGTTATATCTAACACATTTATATCTATATTGTAAGAAATGTTTGGAAGAATTCTGTAACACAGTAATAAATTAAACTATAAAGTAAACTACAGATATTAAACTACAGATAGTAAACTAAAGATATTAAGCAGTCTTCTAAGCTTATACAATAGCTAATACTTTATACATAGGTAACTGCTGAATTTTGCTTGATAGATTTTACATTATCACTGTAGCAAAGCATGTTTACAGCTTTCCCAAGAGAAAATTACTTGGTTTGGTGGTTTGTTTTTTGTTTGGTTTTGCTGGTTGGGGTCTTTTTTATATCCTGAGAATAAAATTATGAACTTCTTGCAAATAATACAGCTTTGCTGCAAGCATAATTTTCAGGCACACTCAGTGAGCTTTAACCTGATGGTGCTCTCATTGTTGGCAATTGTAAAGCTTTCACTGCAGCAGCACCGTGCTGATCCTGAGAACGTTGAAATGTCACCTGGAAGCTGTTCTCTGATGAAAAAGAAAAAGTTCAACCTCTAAGTAATAAAAGAAAAAGAAACCAGCTCTCTTCCTAGTTGGCCTGAAATCTTTCTTGAAGCTCTGGTAATAAAAGAAAAAAGAGATATCACCCTTACGTTAATTAGTTAATACCTTTCTTTAGTTAAACTGAATTTATACATGCTTCTGGACTGACATATGGTTATCAGTTTGCTAGTGCATGGTTTTTGTAGCCTCTTTTTGTACGAAACTGAAGACATTCCTTTTTCATAATGCAGATGAACAACACACATTAGCTGGCAGAAGTGTGCTCCACAACCCAGCTCTGAGAGGATGGGTGTCCCAGCAGCAGCAACAGTGCCTAAAATCACAGCGGTGCAAGACCAAGCAGTGCTGCTCCCAGTCTGTTCCCTGCAGGGCATCCTGCCGTAGGGCCACACAGTAGGGCTGGGCCATGTGGTTTGGCTTTCCAGAGGTCAAAATCTTCTTTGCTTTCATAGACAGCAAAGGATGGTTTAACACATCTTTTATTATACTGTAAAGTTGAACCAGAGTGTTTACAGTAATAGACATGTTTCTAATAATGGTTCTCTGCTGTGTTTTCAGTCACAACTGTGTTTCTTACAACATCCCTAGCAAAATGTTCTTTATTGGTGAGTATGTTCCCTGACAAGTTCCTAAACACTGAAGAGAAAATAACGGCAGTAGCAATTTAGAAAGAAAAGAATGACATACACATTAAGTAATATCTCTTTGGCTTTGAACACTCAAAGATACTTCCAAGTGCAATTCCCATCAGGCTTCCTTTTGAAGCCTGATGGTCTTTTGCTCTTCAACTGCCCATAAGTTATCAACTTAGCTTAAAACTATAGCAAAAATATTATGAGATAAAGAATGTTATTGGTTGTGTTGTGATTGAAGGAAAATTGGCAAATATGAGAATATGGAAATAAATGGTATTCTGCAATGCTTTCTTATTAAAGATCTAGCAGGGGGTTTTTGAGAAGCTGTGCATACAGACTACCACATGTTTACCACTAATCTTAAGTGCTGATATTCACATGAATTGAGCCTCGCTGATTTAGTGTCATGGTTCTTATTTCTATGTTAATCACACAATTACAAGTATCAGAAAATCAAGAAACACAGGAATATTGTGTTGCCATAAACCCTTATATGTGTCCAGTACACACTTCAGAAAATGTCTACATTCAAAACTGCGTTGACTGTTTCCACAGAGAAAAGCTATACATCCTTTCCCTTCTTTTTCAGGCCAGCACTGCACTAACAAGTATTCATTCTAATTACTCTTCTTTAGGAGACACAAGTTGTGAAAGGAAAAAAAACATTCCGGCCTCCAAAGAGCTGTAGCGTAGTACCACCAGTGTCTTTCCAGGAATCAAACCTCTCAGAGCCTGTTTCTCTTCTGCAAAATGATGACAACAATGTTTTTGTCCCAAGCAAAACTCATGTGTAAGGTGAACAGTTTAAGATACTTACAGCCTTGTGTTTTGAACAAGTAAGGGAGGCAAGCAGGTGGCATGAGATGCATTATGGTTTGCCAAGGTTATCATTGGACTTGGACCTTGGAGGATGCACCAGTGGCTAGTGAGCTGGTTGTGATTCAGAACCCAAATAAAAGTTCAAGGTAGTTCTTTGAACTACAATAAATTGCTTTTCAATAAACAGAACCTGATTTTTTTCATTCTTCTTTTAATACTCTCATGCCTTTCTGAAACATTTCCATTTTATCCTTCTACTAAAGTGCAGAAAAGAAAATTAACAAAGTATGTCAATACCAGACATGTCAGTAACAGATGTGTAGGCAAATTATTTCTGTACCCTTCAGTGTCCTTTTCATACACCTGTCCCATGGGCTGGAGAGTAGATCTGACTTGCAGATCCCTATTTTTTGGCTTTCAGTCCAGTGTCAGTGGTACCTCCAGTCCTGATCAGGTATGGGATTTTCTAAATGAGGGTTGTGAAACAAAAATACATTCCATTTAAACCAAGGTTTTTAAGACCTTTTCCCTGTTTCTAGCTGTAGGTTTACACCCGAGCTCTGCAGGTCAGGATCAGAAATAATTTCCCCTTTCTGTTGCTTTGCTCTCAGTGAAAGAAAATTCTCTCTGGGTGACAAAACAGGTCCCATGGCCTTGAGAGGCCAAGACTGTGGGAAGTGCCTGAGCACATCTTGCCCTGTGGCTCTTCCTTCCTATTATGACAAGTCCCATATTGCTGCATCTGGAAGTTAGCCTCTTTTTATCACTCACCCTGGCCCTTTCTCACACAATGCCAGTAATAATTTTACTAATTCTTACACATCTTGGAAAAATACATGATGCATCCAAGTGCCAAGAACCAGTCCCTGAGGGAGTTCACTGAGAGGATTTGATGATGAACAAGAACAATCTCAATTTAAAATGACATTTTGAGACCTATCAGCCATCTTTAATCATTTTTAAATATCCCTTGCAGAGCTTTAAAATAACTTTCATTTGTTAATTAAAGTGACATGTAACATCAAGTCAAATGTCTTCCGTAAGCTTAATTCAACACTTTTACCATCTCCATTGATCTCACAACTCATCAAGAAACTGTTTAAATTTGATCTCCATAAGCTTCACTTACTGAACAACTACAGTTCCATCTTTTAACTCTTTACTTACTAGGTCTTTAGCACCCACACCACTGTTTTGTCTGAAGTATTTCTCAAACTAACTTTCCTTATATGTTTCTTCTACTTAGAGCCTGCTTAAATTTAAATAGAAGTGTCAATTACTGTCAATTACTGACTGATTCTCTACTTCTTTCCCTCTTCCTTTATTATTCTTATATATCTGTATTTATTTTACACTCCTGGTTTAAATTTTTAGTTTCTTAATAAAATTTTCCTTTAAACTGTCTATAAAATTAAGCAAAATATGTTATAGCACTATGATTATTAAATGTCAGCTGTGGAGACTACAAAAGTTTTCTTGTAAGAAGTTGGAAAAGCAAACTTACAACTTTTTGAATAGGTTGTGACCCTTAAATAAATGTACAAAGCACAGTTTTGAAAGAAACATCTGCAATTACCTTTGGCATTTTATATTTTAAAAACTTTTATTTTAAAAAAGTTGCAGCTCCCCAAATAAATCATATCCAACTTTGTAATTTAATTAATGATGTGTTGCCTTTTCCTTAGACAGAGATCATAACTGAACTTTTGTCTTGAATCACCTGCATTTTAAATCTGGAGATTAATACACTTCCTGAAAAATTAAAAAAAAAAAAAAATAATAATAATAAAAGGAATATGCACTCCCCTCTGTGTTTAATATATAGCTATCATTAGCAGTAACAGGAGCTTGATTTTCACACTGAAAGTAGGACAAACCATGTGCAATGTGCTTTCAGTTCTGACTGGTGCATAAATAGAAAATAACAAATTATCCTATCATAGATAATGAATATTGCCAAGAAGGGAAAGGAAAAAAAAAAAAAAAAAAAAACAAAAAAAAAAAATAAAAATTGCCAAGAAGGGAAAAAAAAAAAAAAAAAAATCAAAACAAAAAAAAAAAAAAATACAAAAAAAGAAAAGAAAAAAAAAAAAAAAAAAATCAAAACAAAAAAAAAAAAAAATACAAAAAAAGAAAAGAAAAAAAAAAAAAAAAAAGAAACCAAAAACTAATACAACCAAACCACAATTACAACAAACTTTCTCACTTACATCCTATTTAATTTTACACTTAAACCAGTATAGTGTTTATTTTGCTGTTTTAGTGTAACGAACTCTAGACTTAAAACATGTGGTATACAGCAACATAAACCTTTCAACTTTGGAGCTGCCTGTGGGTATAATGAAATAATAGAAGATACTGTAAAATCCAGGCACCTAAACACTGACAAGTAAAAGAAAGTTTCATAGCAGGAGTAAGTTTCAGCATTTCATAAAATGACATGTATCACTGTCATCCCCAGATGACTTACATTGCACCAACTTTGACATTACATCTTTTGAAAAAACTCAGGTTGGGATTTGTCATAGCACTTCTGAGGAAGGAAAAAAAATTTTTTGAGAAGTAACATATGAAATTTCAGGAGATGTCACAATGGATTGCACAAAATGGAATCAACTTATAATAGAAAAATAGCTGTAGTATTAATTTTTAAATGATTGTGATGCTATAACTAGTGTGAGAAAGTGGGGTAGGTTTTCAGAGGTATCTTAGAAGATAAGAGTACAGGCAGGGTGCAGAAATGTTCTTTCCAATCAGCTATATAAACTGTAGATAAAATATTATTTGTCAATGTCAGATCAACAAAAGTCTTACATATGCTTAGATATTCTAGTAATAATATGAGGAAATTTTTTGCAGGTTGTGTTCTCTTCTACTAAAGAAAAGAAGCAAATTACATTTCAGGACATGAAACATACAGAAATACTAAGAGTATTAAGAGAGGTAGAATTAATCTTGTTGCTAGACTTAGCAATATGTCTCTTAACAGACCAAGGCTAGGCAGATCTGTCCTTTCACATAAAAGATTATTGTAATTTATTCTACTTAAATATTTAAAGGCATACTAATTAAAAGACATCAGCTTTAATCACTATATTCTGAAACTGATTTGTCCCACCTACATTTAGACCCCTAAGTGGAAAGCCTAATGACTCAAGGCATACTGCAGACACTTCCAGTGGGCAGTCCAGGCTTTAGTTTGGCTATATGGTCTTCCAGAGTACCTGTTTCTCTGCACTGATAACTTCTGTTGACTCCATTGACTATTCCCCTAAATGAAATCCAGGTCTAAACCCTAACCTACTAAAACCAGGGAGCACATGATTGCAGCCTGCTGAGGTGCTCCTGCTCACCAGCCACCCTGGGGCTGGAGCAGCATAGTCTGACTGACACTCCAGTGTTGGAAAAGGAGTTAAAAAAATACTGTGTGGAGGTGGAAAGAGAGATTACAAACTGAGGAAAAGGTGGAAATGAGAATACTGATAATTTCACTGCACCATCTTGGTCTCAGTTGCATAGCTATTAACAGGTAGCATGAGCTAATCACTTGAGGTGAATTTGTGTGGCTTCTTGTATACAGCTAATGTAGTTGCATATGGCATAAACATAAGTTTGATGATGCCTGAAGACTTTTGCAAAACAGGGAGCTTTAGAAATACAGACCTAATAGCACTGAACAAATGAGAGTTCTTTGGCTAATCACTAGATATCCTCTTGTGAACACCTTGCTACCATTGGGTTAATTAGAAAACAGCTGGCACTGGTTGGGGAGAAGAGGGAGGTGTAGAGAGATGGAGTTTGATGATTCCCTATAACATTTTATTATCTTTCTCCAACCTTTTAGCCTTAATTGCCATTTTAGGAAGCCTAACACAACTTAATGAGATGCATGTTTCCAGAGCTATACCCCTGAAGTGGTAGGAAGCGGGTTTGCTTGGGTAAGTGTGTTTAATCCTCAGGGTTTTCCTGCAAACTGCTCAATTTAGTTGGATTACACAAGAGGTCTGACTAGGTGTGACAAGGGCCCTCTTCACAGGCCTTTGATTGCTTCGTGTCATGTTCATCCTCTTTTACTTCAGCCTGGTGGGTTGTAAAATGCGGCAGACTGTATATTTTAAGAGTTAGTAAAACGTAAAGTTTGTAACTAGGGCAGGATATGCTGATTTCCGAAGGAGGACAGTTAAGGAGAAATGTGGATACATACAGTATCTACAACATTAACCAAAGTATCTGACAGCAGTATATTTTTTTCAAGTTAATGAACTGAGTTACCTGGTGTTCAGAAAAAGAGTATTTCATAGCAAGGATATCTGGAAAAGATAAGCACAGCAAGAATAAGATCAAGAGCACCTGGGTTTAGAGCTAGTAAGAAAGGACAGAGTAAGAGAAAAAGAAGATGCTGAGGAAAAAATTGCTTATTAGATGCCAAGCCACATGCAGAAACTTTCAGCCACCTGTCACTTTGCCAGTGGAAGAGAAATTCCTTGGGGAGAGAAAACTAAAGCGGTAAAGAATTAAAACCTTCTAGAAACAACCACAAGTGAATATCACACAAAAAAATTGTGTAGATCATGAAGTCATACAAAAAATGTATGTTACGTGAGTGATTTTTAGTCTAACTCATGTGCAATTATAAGAGATTTAAATGTTTTAGAACACAGTGGAGAAACAGCTGCACTCATGCACTAAGAACATGGATGGGGGGACTGCCACATGCTGTGGTGTGGGCAGATGATATACCCCAGTCTGGGGAGCAGGGTTTCAAGGAGGAAATCACGCATGCATCATATCACTTTCTTAACTCACCACCTCTCAGTGTTATCCCACCTTCCTATGCAGGAGATCACTGCACAAGTAGCCATAGTTACACACACATACACAAACCCCAGTGCTATTGCAGCAGTTACTAAAGGGAAATAAAGACAAGGCTGCTGCTGAAAAGAAAAAGAAAAACAAAATGTATTCTACACTGCAGGACTGGATTGGGAATTGAAATGAAGAGACTACAAGATTTCAAATCATTCCCAGTACTTTCTGAACTTCGGTACAATGTTGTTGAAAAGCAAAATTTGCAATGAAGTTCCAGGTGAACAGTTTTGAAGTTCCCACATCATTGCCTGTAAGTTATTCATGGGATGAAGGCAATCTGACCATTTATCAGGGTCTATGAGTCTTGGGGGCTGGAAAGCAATTTGAAGATAAATGCAATAGGATAATTTTCTAAGAAACAGAATAATTTTCTGAGCATACAGTCATAAATATAATGGAGATAGGAAATCATAAAATCTTGACTCTTTTTAAATGCTTTCTGGTACACAAAACTGTTATAGGTGAAAGAACTGACAACTCGGTAGATTAAATGTATTCACCCAAAATAGTGGTAGGAAGGAGCTGGACAGCAGGGAGGAGAGTATGCTCATGGAAACCAGCTACTGTAAGCAAGGGAAAGCTGCTTAAATGAGGAAGGAGAAACAAATAAGAAGATAAAACAATGGGTTGAGGTTTTTTAACTGTAGCCACATATAAATTCTCATAGAAGCATCAAGTGTTTGGACCTAACTACTCCTGCTGTACAAGTGACTGCAAATTAAATATTCATTGCACTACAGCTGTACAATACCCTAGTACATTCCAGAACAATTTTAATTTTCTATACATGGCAATTACAATGATGTTGTCACCATGGCAAAGACTGTCAGGCACATACAAATGAAAAAGGTGTGTTATACAATTAATTCAAGATTGATCACCCAATACTGTGAAAGTCTACAAAGGATTGCTACAAAAACTTAAAATAAATTAGAAAGTCAAAAGAGGAGCGAGGAGGAGGAACAAAGAACAAATTTTGAACAGCAATTTAAGACAAATTTCAAAGAACAAACGTTAAAAAGAGCAGAGGAAGAAAAGGAAGACAGGATTGTAAACTTTTTTGTAAGACAGATATAAATACAGTTTATATCTGAAAATGTGGCAGTGGAGGTCATTTGTCATATTCTGAAGTGAAGCTAGAGCAAAAGAAAAAAAGGAAAAAAACCAAGTTTATAGCCTCCAGTTGAAAAGTGTAAAGCAACATACAGGAGTTGTAAATACTAAATTATAAGAGAAGAAATGGGGCGTCTAAAGCAAATGGTTCAAGTTCTGAATTAGTAAATTTAGTCTCATTATGTAAGATAAATAAATCAAGAGATTTACTAGTTCTGTGGTTAAGGCACATCATTATACTATATATCCAGTAGGGAAAAAGGAAGAATTTAGAGAAAAAAATCGATCTTTGGCTAGGACTGTGTGTGGTAAATATAAAGGGATTGCAGAAGTGAATAGGGCTCTTAGCAATTGTGTTCATAACCTAATTAGGGTGGTAATTAGGACACAGGTAAAACCACAAAAGGGAAAAAAAAAAGAAAAAAAGGATGTTAAATTTCAAAGAGTGAATTTTAGAGGAATGTAAAAGCACAGGATGAAATCAAGTAGAATAAATCAATAGAGATAAAGGACACAGAGGGAAATGGAAAACATTCAAAGATAAATTAATGTATGCCCAAGGGTTATGCATGCAATCTCGCTAAAAATACACCAGAAATAAAGAAGGCTAATGTTGATGAACAAAAAAGCACAAACCTGAAGATATATACTCTAGCTATATCCCAGGGACTGTATAAAATGAATACAGCTGAAAAACAAAAGGTCAGATATAAAGGTAATAGTACATTTTACAAATAGCAAGAATACATTTTCTATTAAGAAAATATATAATTTTGTCAAGGCAGAAAAGAAAATATCTCTTGGATTTGGAAGTAATCAGATGATAAAGACCAAAATAATGACAGGGAGCAGGATTTCAATGTAAAATGGTGAAAATAGTAACAAAAACTGTCAAAAATATTTTGGATTCAGAGCAGAAACTGTTGTGCTTGAGGACTGCAACTCTGATATCTACTTTTTGCAATACTTTGCTAAGCTACTGCAAGGGACTATATGAAAATCCTAAAATTAGTTCTAAATGCCTCTTGCAGATTCACACATTTACTCGTGCCACTTTATGAGTTCTTTTATAGGTAGCATGTACATTGTTAGGAGATTGACCTCTTGCTAGTGATAACTATCCATGCTTTGGACCCAACACCTCCTTAGAAAAATAGCTACTGCACTCCAGTAATCCAGATCCTCAGAGATACACTGTATACCTGCTACATGGGTAACTCTGACTAATACCAGAAGTTGTGAAAGCTTAAAGTCTTCCAAAGTTTCAAGCTAGCAGATGGAGAAAAACTTTAGAAAAATTTAAACTAAATTTCAAGCAACTGTGTTAAAGGAGAACAGTTCCAGATTTGCCAGAACCATACTGGAGATCAAAATAGTGAATCAGTTACCTGTCTGTGTGTTAATGGCCATAGCCAAAACCCAGCAAGACTGATTCAATTTTCTCACTGTGGCCACTTAACATCCAAATTTCTCTGACAGCCTTGCTGCTTCTTCTACAAAAGGTAAAGGGAGCATCTTTACCAGGAAGACCAAAAACGATCACAATTTACACACTTAACTAAGATGCCTAAAGTTGTGGGAGGGTAAATCAGGTCTGAGTATAGTTTATTACCATAATTACAAAAACAATTGCTTTCTATACATAATAATGAAATTAGAAAATTGAATGACTAACTGCCTGAATTAAGCTGCTAAATGCACTACAATATCGTAGAATGGATCCAGTGAGATAGTTGGTTGAAAATGAGTAATTGATAATCATTTTACACCAGCAGTTCTTACTTGCTACCGCCCATAAACTGTCTTTCTGTAATTTTCACAAATATATGACTCTTTCTCTTTTTTCTTTTTTCTTTTTTTCTTTTTTTTTTTTTTCTTTCTTTTTTGTTTCTGTTTTGTTTTGTTGGGTTTTTTTTAACCAAGNCAATTGCTTTCTATACATAATAATGAAATTAGAAAATTGAATGACTAACTGCCTGAATTAAGCTGCTAAATGCACTACAATATCGTAGAATGGATCCAGTGAGATAGTTGGTTGAAAATGAGTAATTGATAATCATTTTACACCAGCAGTTCTTACTTGCTACAGCCCATAAACTGTCTTTCTGTGATTTTCACAAATATATGACTCTTTCTCTTTTTTCTTTTTTCTTTTTTTCTTTTCTTTTTTTTTCTTTCTTTTTTGTTTCTGTTTTGTTTTGTTGGGTTTTTTTTAACCAAGTAAGAAAATATCTTGGCTTGCCAGAAATTCTGTTCATCCTTTAAAAAACATAATTAGAAAGCTAACATACAGGGCAAAAAAACTTCATGTGCCAGGAAGCAAGCATTCACAAATCTTTTTAGATGGAGGAAGAAGGAGAGGGGATTAAGTTTATGTTTTAATTTGAATCTGGTCTTCACAGTCCTTTGTTACTGTGTCAAAGAATTCAATATTCTTTTCAGAGCTGAAAAGAAACTGAATTCAGCTTAGAAAATTATAAAATGAAAGTTACAGAAATAAGGTAGAAATGAAGGGTATTTAGGAAGTACTTCTGAAATTGCAAATAATGCAAAAAGAAGTATTCATATCACCTAACATTAAGAGTAGCATTCAGCTCCAGACTCAGGCAACTTAATTTAAATATCTATGTTGTAAATGTTTACACATATATGTCTAAATTTTGAGCTGAATTGCAGCTGTATCCTGGAAATGAAGTAACCACCACTGTATACCTAAAAGGACAAAAAAAAGAATTAGCTTTAATCTGCCCAGAAACAGGTTTATCTTACTATTTTATACGTTTACATTTAGGGCAAGGTGAACTCTGCCTTATCAGTGCCTGTCTTTCTATGTACAAGAGGAAAAAAGTGACAAAATAAATCTATGTTTTGGCAGAGGTATTTCAACTCTAAATTTTTGTGAGACAACATACCCAAACCAATTTCTTCTGCACAAGGCAAATGTTCAGACCCAGAGACCAGGCAACCAAGTTTCACCTTGTTATCCATGATAGGCACATAGTGCTTTATTGTAAGATTTGTGGTATCCACTCTAACCTTAATATTTTGCACATTTTACACAGTTGAAAATATGAAGCACACAGCTTAAAGAGTTCACACTTTACTCTCTGCAGAGTACCACTGATGCTTCAAAGATCTGAATCCTGGCCTCACTGTACAGTTCTTTAAAAAAAGTGAGCAAGTGCAAATGTTTTCCTTGAAAATGTATGCCATAGTAGTATATAATAACAGTAAATTATTATTTGACTTGTTTTAGTAGTGTGAACACATCTCTGATTACATAAACAGCATTTTCCTTTTGTTTGAGCTGTGCTGGTCAGAGAAGAAATGGTTGGCAATATCCACAAGAACAGGAAGTAGCAATCAGAAACAGTGTATCTGAGTGTGACCCATTAGTGCAATGAAAAAAGAAAACTAAATCCTGGGGTGCATTAGTAGAAATATTTTCATTAGAGAAAAACAAAACAACAGAAAACAAAAAAAAATGATGGCATAAAAGGCAGTATGTAGCCAGGAAAGAGGGTGCAAAATAGAGCTGGTAGAGAACATTTTAGTATGTTCTGGCTCTGAGAAGGGGTAGAAAAATGAATACTGGAAGAGAGTTAGAAAACATGATTGTTGTCTGCATCAGCAGTGGGTTGACCTTGGCCAGCTAAGGACCCACCTTGTCACTTGCTCACTCTCACCAAGCAGGATGGTGGAGAAAATGGGAAAAAAAGCAGTGGAAGGAGATTAAAACAGTTTACTGGGTGAAGCAAAGGCTCATGTGGAGCAAAGCAAAATAAGGTATTCATTCACTATTTTCCATCAGTAGGCAGCTTGTTAGCCATTTTCAGGAAAACAGAGACTCAGGATGTGTAATGGTTACTTGTGCAGGCAAACACTATAACCATCAGTGTCACTCTCTTCTGCCTTCATTCTTTGAGCTCTTGTTGCTGAGCACAACACCACATGGTGTGATTATCCCTTTGGTCAGTTGGGGTTGGCTGTCCCAGCTGTGTCTGTCCCCTTCCAACTTCTTTTGCACTTCCAGTATCACTGGTGGTGTGTTGAGAGAAACAGAGAAAGTCTCAATGTGCAGGCACTATCCAGCAATAGTCAAAACACTGGTGTGTTATCAACACTGTTTTAGTCTCAAATTGAAAACACAGCACCATATGGGTTGCTGTGAAGAAAATTAACTCCATCCCAGGCAGACCCAGCCAGTACATTATCTGAGAAAAAAAGCAGAAGGAAAGAAAAGAGAAATTTAAGTTGAAGGATGATGGCACAGTATTTGGGGTTTTTTTTCTGGAAGTTAAAGAACAGCTTTGCAAAATTAGAGCAGTGAGATTCTAGAATTCCTTTTCATTCAAGTAGTGAGGACAAAATTGATTGCTTTTAAGGTACAGCCTGGTAATTCTAAGAAAAGTGTTGTAAGAATCTTGAAATACCAAAGTCAGTGATCCACATCTCTTCCAGCGCTTTGTTTTTTTTGTTGCTAGGAGAAGTTTTTCAAGAAGAAATATGTCAACAGCAAGAATTGTTTTTACTCCCTTTTCAAGAATGGTAAACGTAGACTAAATCTTAGCAACAACCAAAACCATTGGTCTTATCAGCCTTGTTCCTGGGTTAAGTCAAAACACCAGCTACTAAGGAGGAGAAAAAAACTGATGCAATTGCTGAACCCAGGACAGAAACATAGTGTCTGGAGGTAATTTTGAATTAACAATACTGCTTTATATCTGTCATTTCAGAGGCTGGTAGCTGTTCAGCTGAGGTGGCTCAGCACAGGAGGCAGGGAGAAGCCACCCATCAAGAAAAGTAAAATATTCTGTCAGTTAGTATGCACTGGACTCACTGCTGCTGCAGCCTGCTGATAATTTTAAAATGTCTTTAGGTATATCTGCAATGACTGCAGGTCAGATATCATCTAAAAGTGAAACAGGGAAGGAACTTCCTTCCAGCCAGTGTGTGAATGAGCTAAGGGATAAATAGCATGGAGCAAGATGCTCCTAGAGATAGCCCACCCAGTCACATCTCCCCATTGATTCCCAGCTCAAAGCAGGGATAGAAACCAGGTTCTTTTATCTTCTGAAGTGTACGATTTGTCTCCAGTGGTTCTAGACAACTTCACTCTGTGCACTCAGTCTGTTTACAGTAGTTGCAATAGGCACAAGCAATTTAGAGTCTCTTCCGTGGAAATACCTACTCCTCAGACCCAGCTGACCTTAGGAGAGCCATCCAGTTGTCTCTGTCCTAGACTCCCACTGCAGCAGTGTGTATCAGCTTGGGCATGGCATCAGACCAATGCTGGCTATGTATATTCATTCCATTCTGTCTCTTAGCAATAATCCCTTGGACTATGAGAGCTGCTGGAACATGGAGAAAGAAAGCTCTATGAGCTGTCATGCAATGCCCATCAAACTCTTTACCTCCTCTCCAAGCCAGTTGTGCCAGAATTGGACTAGCTCCATGCAGAGCCATTTGGTTGACTCTGCATAGTGCAGAGAGACCACATGGTATTAGTTTAGGCTATGTAAAGTGTCTGAACCACTTCTGGGCCAACTCGACTGTGGAAACTATAGATCCACCTTCCCACAGAACTGTATATTAGCATACAGGCCTTGTCAAACCAGACATGGCTCTGCAAGGAGCCAGATTAGTGTCCCTCCATCTGCAGTTCAGCTAACCCACAACTTGTAAACCACACACAAATGACAGAGTTGATGGAGTAGAATTCATTTCATCCAGGTAAATTCCCATTAATCTGCAATGTCTAAACAGGAAACTGAAGGGAGGGAGAGGAAAGGACATTTTACTGCAGTAAATCCAAGTGAGACATTAAGAAAGTCATTATGTTAAATTGCAGAAATAATATATGAAGCAGGATAGTTTTGGAAATTAAACAAGCCTCTGTTCTCATAGGCTGTGGTATGAATCATATCCGGTCATTTTCTGTGTGGCTTCTTTGGTTGGGATAAGTGGAGGAAACTTACTACAAGGACTGGAACAAAGTGGATTCCTTATCACAACTGTCAATCCAAAAATAATCTGGCCAAATGCTGCACCCCTTTAACAACAGAAGTTCTGAAGTTTATTCTTGAATTTATTATTGAACAGCCTTCTCTGCTCAACAAAGCTGCTTTACACAATCACTCAGTTATGCCATTTTTGCCTGTATATGAAAACAATCATTCAGTCTTCAGTGGTCCTACTCATTCTCAACAATGTATTTAAGTGCTTTGCAATGTCTTTCAACTTAAGACAGGGAACATACATACTTTTCATATCACCCACCAGCAAGACCTATGTAGTGTGGCATAACTAGCCAACTGATTTTTAAGAGGTGGTGACTGGGCAACTGTTCTCAAAAACACTCAATAAATGGCAGTGTAATTCCTGTTTCAGGGGGATATGGCACCGAAAAACAAACATTATGTTATATGTGTTAAGCAACAGACATCCAAGGGAACAGAAGAGGACTTCTGGGATGTTAAGATGTAAGAAAGGGATTGACTGGAAAGGCAAAGCTGCTAATTATAACTAAGGAAAAAATGCTAAGGTTTGCCAATCCTTCATGAGAAATAGCTCAGTTGCCAAGAATACATCTGACATTTTGTAGGGACTTGGTCTGTTTATTCAGCATAAAAGGGAGCAAATGTGCTATTTATACTTTAAAGCATCCAAGTGGCAGTACCTTTGGGCCCTAAAAAAAATCAGGAGAAAGCCAAAGAAAAGGAATATATTCCTTTTCTCATTTTGCCATGCTAGTTAAAAACTTCTTTCCTGAAAAGAAGTGATAAAATTGTCACAAGCATTCAATTGCATTAAATTCATGGACAATATGCATTCTAACAACAAGCCACTGTTATCAAGGGGGAGAGCAGTTGGGTGTATTCTTATGCCAGCAAGGTGTTGTCCTATGAAGGTGCCAATAAAAAGGGAAAAAAGAAAAAATTTGAGCAGAGCTTTGCCAGTATTTATGGTATAAGTACTGAAAAATCACTTCCTTGCTGCTTTGCTGACTGAAAGCTGCTTGAGAAGCAGCCTCCGAAGTTTGCTTTAGAGGCATCTGCAGAACATGGATTCCTTATGTTAAAGTCAAACCCATAAAAGGTCACCTAAAAACAAATTACAGATTTTTGCTCCAATATTTCTATTCCCAGCAAAGTCAATGGTTAGATTTGTTCACTGGCAGCAGATAATATAAGCATATTTATGGAGAAAAAGTAGGTATTTCAAAATGCCTAAGAAATAGCCACAGAACTAGAGATACCTGTCTTGATATCTTCGAAGGGATGAAACCTCCTGCTGTGGGTTATTTTTGGGGCACTTATATTCCTCTCTTTCCCGAAGGAAGTCTGCTGACGTAGGGCTTGAGTGCTAATGAGTTCCTGCAATTCCCATAACTGACATAACAGATGCAAAACCCCATCCCAGTCAAGCATTCAGCTACAGGAAAAGCAGGAAGAAGCATCTGGTTTTGCCAAATGAAGCACTACTCAGCATTTCAGTACAGGAGGGAAAAAAACACAGTGAAACCCTAGCCTAAGGTGCACTTTCATGTTCAGTAATAATGTGCAAAATATGTAGTTATTTCAAAGCAATAATGAGCAACCAAAGCCTTATCTCTTAAGAAATGCAACTCAGAGCAACTGTAAAAATCCTATTCTCACGCATGCTGACACTAAAAGCAAAACCCTTGGATTTTGTGTACAAGACAGCAGCATGATGCAGCTTTGTGTTTAGACAGTGCTGCTACTGACTGGGAACATTTCTGTGAAAACACACAATTAGATGAAGAGATATTGAAAAAAGCCATTTTGACTCATTGGACATTTTTCAGTTTGATCATCACAACCACTTTTTAACCTAGCAGTTCCTCTAGTAAAGGTGTCATGACATTCATGTGAGCTATAGGAAATGTATCACTTATGCTCTTAGCACTTTTTCACTGCTGGCCATACTGGTGCTGGTATCCTGGTTATCTGGGTGAATAGAACACCATGCAACCCAGCATTGCTAAAACTTCAGTTCTGATGAGTTGCTTTACTAACTTACGACACTTTACAACATGATCCTTGCCAGTGTGGAGTTTCATTTGATCAGAAGAAAAGCCAGTGCTTCAAAGGAGGCATATGACATAAGGCAAATGTCTTAAAGAGCTCTTTGACTTGCATTAGGAGAAAAGGCTTGAAAAAGAAACCTGTAGTCGCAGCCTTAATGATTGATTTGTAAGAACTTTTACCTACTTATTCAATAGTTTTCCTAAACCCTTATTCAATTCATTTGCTGTTATTTTTTCCAAATTCCTTTGGTCTCTTGAATTCCTACTGCTTCAAACAGAAACCTGAATTATTCTCAGTTCAGAATGGATATTAATTTTGCCATTTACTATTCATTTCTAAAGATGCTGCTTTTAATAGGTCATCCTTTGTAATTTATTTTCTACAATAAACCATTTAATTTCATCATCTATGAATTCTTGATACTGGCTTAACTTGAACAGAAACTATAATAGAAGACAATAGAAACGNTAATGATTGATTTGTAAGAACTTTTACCTACTTATTCAATAGTTTTCCTAAACCCTTATTCAATTTATTTGCTGTTATTTTTTCCAAATTCCTTTGGTCTCTTGAATTCCTACTGCTTCAAACAAAAACCTGAATTATTCTCAGTTCAGAATGGATATTAATTTTGCCATTTACTATTCATTTCTAAAGATGCTGCTTTTAATAGGTCATCCTTTGTAATTTATTTTCTACAATAAACCATTTAATTTCATCATCTATGAATTCTTGATACTGACTTAACTTGAACAGAAACTATAATAGAAGACAATAGAAACTCAGTGAGTGGGAACAGGGCACACACAGGGGATGTATTTTCTTCATTGGTTCTAAATCATCCTCTTATTCTCTATAAATTAGCTTCTGTTTTCAGTTTAATTTTCATCTATTTTGGTTTTGGTTATTGGGAGGGGGTTGGGTGTTGGGTTTATTTTTGGTTTGGGGTGTTGGGTTTTTTTTGTATTTTTTCTGTGCTTGAGGACTATTATTCAGGAATATATCACTCAGCTCTTCTTCAGGGATGTCATCTCAGGATCTGCTAATTACTCTAACTCACAGCATGACAGAGGCCTGGCCTCATATCCCATACTCACGGGAAAGAAAAAGATTTGTATTCCTAAATATGGCCTAAAATAATGTGGAGGTGAAAGGAAAGCTTACAGGGGTCCCACCTTTCTAAACACAGCATAATTAGCTGCTTCCCCAACATCTTGAGAGTTTGCGCAATGCCCATCTTCAGCCTAACAGCCCTACAGCCCTCATCCTCAGCAACTCAACCCAGGACCACAAATCACAGAATCATAGAATCATGGAATATTTAGGGTTGGAAAGGACCTTAAGATCATCTAATTCCAACCTCCCTGCCATGGGCAGGGACACCCCACACTAAACTAGGTCACCCAAGGCTCTGTCCAACCTGGCCTTAAACACCGCCAGGGATGGAGCATTCACAGCTTCTTTGGGCAACTCATTCCAGTGCCTCACCACCCTCACAGTAAAGAACTTCTTCTTATATCCAATATAAACTTCCTCTGTTTAAGTTTGAACCCATTACCCCTTGTCCTGTCACTACAGTCCCTAATGA
>NDXB01003813.1:0-25030 GCA_002631895.1 Agapornis roseicollis | reverse complement strand
AGTTGGGGCTGTTCAGCCTGAAGAAGAGAAGGCTGCGTGGGGGCCTATAGGGCTGCTGGGGAGGGACTCTTCATCAGGGACTGTAATGACAGTAGAAGTGGTATTGGGTTCAAACTTAAACAGGGGAGGTTTAGATTGGATATAAGCAAGAAATTCTTTCCTGTTAGTGTGGTGAGATACTGGCATGGGTTGGCCAGGGAAGCTGTGAATGCTCCATCCCTGCTTGTGTTCAAGGCCAGGTTGGATGAAGCCTTGGGTGGCTTGGTTTAATGGGAGGTGTCCCTGCTTATGGCAGGGGGTTGGAACTAGATGATCTTAAGGTCCTTTCCAACCCTAACTATTCTATGATTCTATGGTTATTCTGGTATTATCTGTTTTATTTTTTTACTTATTAATAATGTATTGCTTATTATTTCCACTCAGCTGAAAACAGAAGAGATCGCAAGAGATATGCAGCTACTTAAATGCAGTGCATTGAATCAAGTCTGTTTTCTAACTTAGGACACAAAATTTTTCTAAATGTCTTGATTTCTCACATACTCTAGTTGTAATAGTGAAGTGCTAGAGTCTCTGACCCACTGTCCCATGTTGCATTCATCTTCAGCTTCAAAGCTGAACTGAATCCATCTTTTTCGATGGATTCGAACTCTACATGACATTAATACTTATGTCTCAGCTACCAGTCTAGCAGTAATGCTTACTTACTGTTGCTAAGCAGTGATGTTTATTATACAACACTCTCTTCTCTGCTGCCACCCATATGACCCTCTTTGTGTTTCTGTAAGACAACCAGTCAACTGCCTCCTTAGGGTCAGCGAACCCTTGCTTACTGGGCTGACCTGCCTAGAGACTATAGTCTGTCCATTCATTTAATCTTCAAGAGATGGGGGACGTGAAGGGCAGGTTGTCTTGACATAGCAAGCTTTTCAGTCCTGGGAGGAAGAAAGGTTGTAGGGGTGGCCTCTGTGAGTAGAGATCAGGGACTGCCCCTGGGTTGGACAAGCCCAGTTTCAGCTGGCTCCAAAATGGACTCCATGCTGGCTGAACACAAGCCCATCCATGACTCTGGTAGTGCCTCTGTGATAACATGTGTAAGAAAGAGTAAATATATTGTGCAGAGGCTGAAAGAGAGAAGTGAGAAAAAGTGTGAGAGAAACAGTCCTGCAGCCACCAAGGTCATGATGAAGAAAGGGGAGAAGGTGCTTCAGGTGCAGAGCAGAGATTCCACTGCACAACCTTGAAAAGACCATGGTGAAGCCTATGGAGGGCCACACTGAAGCAGATATCGACACTGCAGCCCATGGGGGAACCTCAGATCTTAGCATATTCAGTGAGACTGTAATCTTGTACAGCTACTTCTACAGTAATGAGGATTTCCAGGCAGCATCAGATAATTTAACTGGCTTGCAGATTCTGTGCTGGTATTTTCCTCTATTACATCTTGCTGGATGGAAGCATTATTGTGTATTTCTACAAAACTTAACTAAAGATTTGAAGGATTTCAAATCCTGATCCAAATTCAAATTTCTAGTCTCATAAGGCAGAGAGATCTGTTTGATGTGACAGTTTCTAAAAGATCAGATACATGAGGAAAGGCCTTTTCTCCAGAAAAATGGCAATGTACAAGAAGAGAGTAAAAAACCTTCAACCAAAGATGAAGTGTATTTTCACAGACTGCCACAGAAATCAAAGGGAAAGGGAAACCTTCTATGATGGTGCTCTTCAGACATCATTCACATGTAGCACAAAACAATACTTCTTAGTGCTTTTGAATTATTCAGGTTAAAAATGTTGAAGATATATGTATATAATATAAAATAATATAATGTGCTGAAGATAAGTATTTCAGTGACCTTTTAGGGAAATACAAGCAACTTTCTCAAACCCCTACCTTGTTACATATTGGCTTATACATATATGTATAGCAGGCTCTTTGTGGAAATCTCTTTAGTGTGTGGATCTGTTACAGTTACTGTTTTGGTAACTTGTGTGTTTAGGACCACCACACAAAGATTCATGGTAAGTCTGTATTTATGCCACTGCATAAAGCCTGACTTACAAAACAGAAGCCTTTTGCATTTCCATTCCCACTCTCTTTGGATGATTAATAATTTAGAATTAACAGGAAACATATCTCACTACAATCTCTAAATTAGAGTTTCAACACATTGCAAGTCGTTATGTTTTGTGTTTGGTTTTTGTTTCTGTTTTGTTTTTTTCTTTGTTTTGTTTTGTCATTAACATCGTTTGACATTCTACAGAAACCTTAAAAAATGTTTTAAAAGAAAGGTAAGGAAAACTTACATTCTTTTCTGAAATACAGTAATTCCCATCCTCCTTTTTCTTATTTCTTATGAGACAGAAGTTATAAATTTTGGTTATCTGTATTTTCATGTTCATGTTAGTAAATTATATCAATTGCCAACATTGTAATTTGCTGTTTAGAAAAAAATATTACTGCTCAGTAGAAATTTCCAGTGGATGCTTATAATTACAAGTACTCTCTATGAAATATGCAAGCCCCCTCATAACTTTTTTTTAGCGGAAAAATAGTGCTTGAACTGCTATAGCTAGACTGAATGTAAACATGTTTTCCTGCAGTTTACACCCTTTATTGTTCTTTTGGATTACTAGCCTACTGTGTTTACATCATGCTATATGTTCATTTTCAGAGCATTGACGGGGACCACAAGTAACTTCAGAGCATGAGGCAATAAGCTACCAGCAAGATTCATGCCAGAAACAATAAGCTTAAACATTTGAAGGAAGTCTACATCTTGCCAAAAGCTCTGAAGAACCACTGTGGCAGCATATACCAGAAGAATTTACATCTACTTTAAAATCTGAGCAAAATAGAATGGTTTGTTACTTATTTTCTATACACCAGACATTAAGCCAATAATTTCTCATGTCCCTTGCTTCGCTTGTACATTTTGAGAGCCAAAACCAATAAAAGTGGCAAATGGCCCACATGCCAAATGTATAAAAATATTTTGGCACTTCTTTCTAAAGAAAAAATGTTGTGGATGCAATTTGTTTTAGTTCTGAAGTTATTAATATCTAAACCAAAGAAATTTGAAACTGCAAACATGTAGTTACCATCTTGTTTCAGCACTTTGAAAAATTGTCTTATGTCGACCAGTCTCTAACATTCTCCAAAACCTGTTTTGGTTCTTTCCTGTTGTGGTTCTTGTAAGGTTTGATGGAGGGAGAACCCATGCTGTAATTTCTCTCCCTGTCAGGAGAGCTCACATTCTTGTTTCCTTTTCTTTAAAGAGGTTGTCTCAACCTGGAGTGGATGATGACATTTGACACCTCAGAAGTCAGGCAAGGCTGAACCTCCACTGTGCCCTCCATTATATTGGTATCAAATATCAGCATATGTCTCTTCACAGCAACTGTGGTGAGGTGACATTTCCTGATGTCAGCAGCTATCTGGGATGGTAACTACATAAATTTTTAAAGAAATTTTCAAAAGTAGAAAAACATGAAGCAGTTTCATAAAAGACCTGTGTGATGTAAATTAGGTTACCCTGCTCTCGCAGGGGGGTTGGACTAGATGATCTTTTGAGGTCCCTTCCAACCCTTAGGATTCTGTGATTCTGTGATTTGGCTGCCTCTTAAACTTTAAAGTGAATTGTGTAGCATTCCTTCAGTGCTGTTACTGGTATAAGTCTTCTGTAATTTATCTTAATTCTTCAAGAAAGAGTGTCAATGGCAATCTCTTGTCAGCTCCTGTTGCCCATCTCACTTGCAATCCATAATATGCTGGTAAAACAGGATTAATTCTCCTGGATATGAAAATATTTTCTTATAGCCTGTCAAGTAAAACTAGTACTCTAGATCACTAGCACAGACAAAACAGGTGCAGCCTCACATGTAAAACCAAAATATGAATGAAAAATATTTTTTTACTTATTTTCAGTACTAGTGAGATGTTTTTTGCTGGGGATGACTGATATAGAACTATTGCCATAGGCACATAATTATACATGAAGCAATGCAGTAGATATAATGTACAAGCTTTATTACTACCTTACACAGTGTTACAGTCAGAAAAGTATTTTCACCAACTCCTTGTATGACCAACTGTCTGATCTCCTTTTCTTTATTTGGGAAATGCTAGCACTCCCTTCAACTTACAGTCTATTAGGAAAAGATATATGTGTCCATAAAGAAAAAACAATAACATTCTGAGAGCTTATTCATTGAATTCAGTTCTTTGTTGCAGTGTCAATGGCTTACAGTAGTGATATACAAATATCTAATAATTGAAGGGGAAATTCTAATTGTAACTGCTCAGCAGTGGTAAATGGTAACTGAGGAATGATCTGACATGGAAAAAGGGCAAGGAGGCCTGACTACAGGAAGCAGTTAAACTGTCTGGAGGCTGGAATACCAGATATAGGGCACTCCTGTGCAATAAAGTGGTTTCCCTTCAAGATACGAAAAAGCCTCAGCATTGTCTTGTGCCAAACTGAAACCAAAGTGTCCAGGGGACACTTTGCTGTGTACAGAAGAGCTGGGCTGGGATTTGGATCCAGGACTGGGCTGAGGTGCTCTATGCAACTACTCCTGGGATGGGTGCTGCTGCCAGTCTATATACTGAACTACTCATGATTCACCTTTGTAGACTCCATGTAGAAGAGTGCATTGCATTAGGACACTGCCCAATGCATTGATCATGTGTTTTTTTCCCTTTATATTTAAGCACAAACCTCTTTTTTATTCACCTTGAAGAGTAAATAAATGTCCTTAATGTTATAAAAAATACAATTTGTCTAAACAGCATGAAACTACTTTTTAGCTGAATAGAAATCTAATCCAATTTGTGTAAGGATTTGCAGATTTGAAGGCACAAATTTGTTGATTTCTAAATTCTGAACAAAACAGAAAAAACTGAAGTAGAAACAAATTATTTGCAGAGATTTTCCTCTTGTGACACTTTAATATATACTGAAGAATTAAAATATTGAAGAATGTAGAAAAAAAGGACTAGGGGGGAACTTTTCCTAGCTTTTCTCTGCAATGTAACTCTGCTGAAGCTGACACCATTCATGAAGCATTTTGATTAAAGAAACATTTGTTGGAAATCCATCCACTGGGATTTATTCACCAGGACAAGCTGAAAAGTTATGGACATGTAAATCCTGTTAACTTTGTGTAATGGCTAATCAACAAAATTAAGGTATGAAAATCAGACTGGTTTAGAGGCTCCTAAGTCTCAGGATTTTGGCAACTAATTTTAGGATTCTCCACTGGCAATGTTTATTTCTATAATGGTCTTGAAGAATCTTAAGTCAGAATTGGTTTGTTCTGCAGTTTCATCAGAAAATCACTATTTCGAGAACTCAGTGCAACATCAGCATGATACTGAGGTTTTGCCATTTCGGCTGAGGAATGCTGTGATTCAAAGTTTACAGTCTGAATTAGCAGGATAATTTAAAAAAGGGCTTGAATCAGTGCTGTGTTTGGTTAGTGACATATTATTTGAGATTTTTAACAAAATGAAAGGCTAAAATGTACCTTATGAATACAAGGAAGACAAAGAAGTACTAAACCAGGTTTTCCAAAAAGGCTGTGGAACTTCTGTCTTTGGAGGGCTTTTTAGATTCAGCTAGAAAAAGCCATAAATTATCTACTGGCAGTAACTTTGTTTCAAGTTGGAGGTGGGACAAGGTGACCTCCAGGAGTCACTTCCAAGAAGGACTTTTATGGTTCTATGGAAAACGCATCAGGGTTTTACTGAGAAATGTATATGGGTTGCAAACCTTAGTAGAAGAGAACACACTGGGAAAGCACAGAGATGACATAAAAAATATGCTAATATTGAAACACTCTGCAAATAGAACATATTAGGCTGATTTATTTTAAAACTCAGTAATTGTAGGCCATTTGTCATGTAAGCAAGCAAGTGGAAAATAAGCCTAATGCATTTCAAATGCAGCAGAATTTCCAAAGCTCATCACAGTATATTCATAAAGATTGCTTCCAATTAAACATAGTAGATGCTCAAGGACTATTACAATGTGGTCTCATATATGAATAATTAGTTGCATCCACTCATGTGCTCCAGCAAACTCAATACATTTCTGTATGTAAAAATAGTAAGTGCGCTCGTTACATACAGATACGTTCTGCTAATATATATTCATAATAAAAAAATGAATTAATGTTCAAGAAGGTACTGCTGAAAGTCCTCTAAAATGAAATAATTTCAATGATCTTGTCAGTCAAATTCAAAAAGTACAAATCCAGCATCCTGGAAGTCAATGGCAAATTTTCCATCAATAGTTCAGCAGGGCCAGGGTAATCTTCAATAATCATCCCTTACTATAGGAATCAAATAATATGTTGGGTTCCTACAGACTTCCAGTAAATGTATTTCCTTCACAGGCCTCTTAGATCTAACATCCTCAAGTGATTTCTCTTTGCACTTAAAGTCTTGTACTGGTTTTGGCTGGAATTCAGATAAATTTATTCATAGCAGCTCATATTATTCCATCTTTTGGATTTCTGCTGAAAATAACATTGATAGAATAGGGATATTTTTGTTACTGCTGAGCAGTGCTTACCCAGAGCCAAGGCTTTTTCTGCCTCTCACCTACCCCACAAATAAGCAGGCTGGAGGTGCACAAGAAGCTGGTAGGGGACACAGACAGGACAGCTGACATCAACTGACCCAAGGGATATCCCATACACTGTGCACAACAATAAGAGCTGTGGGAAGAAAGAGGAAGGAAGTTCAATGTTTGTCTTTGGAAGCCACCAGTATGCGTGATGGAGTGCTGCTTTCTGGAGGTGGCTGAGCACCTGCCTCCTGATGGGAAGTGGTGAATGAATTCATTTTACTTTACTTCCATGCATAGCTTTTTCTTTCCCTGTTAAACTGTCTTTATTTCAGCCCTAACTTGTCTCATGTTTATCTCCCCTGCCCTCCTGGGGTGAGTGAGTGAGCAGCTCTGTGGGTCTCAGCTGCTAGCTGGGGTTAAACCACAGTAAGTCTGATTTGGAAAGACCTTTTGGAAAACAGGCAATGGAACCTAAAAATCCTGTAAAGATCACAAGTCAGATGGGGAAAAGCAGTCTATTTTGCTTCTCTGAAATTGTCATCTCTGCCCAAATTTATGCTAACATAGCAATGGCTGACATTCAGAGGATATAATTTGTGATCTACTACAATGTTATTACAACAGAAAATCTTTTGAGTCTTATTATGACTTTGAATATAATATACAATATTTAATGTCTCCATTTTATGTTAGTTATCCTGGAAAACATGAAGTTATAGAATACATTATCAGTTTTATGGAGAAACAGAACGCAAAATATCCAGGTAAGGACAAAAACAAATTTTGAGTGTCTCTGACAGCTTGTGAGTATGTCATGCCAGTATTTAATTATGTGTTGTTTCTACTAAGGACTTCTGCCATGCTTTAGGAAACTTTAGAATGACTGCCTCAAATTGACAGATTTTAAAAAACACATCACTATATTGTTCCATTATCGTATAACTGTTAGGGTTGGAAAGGACCTTAAGATCATCTAGTTCCAACCCCCCTGCCATGGGCATTGCCATTGCTTCAGACCTTCAGATTCTTTGGGGCTTCACAAATCTGACTTTGGCCAACTGTGGAATTCTGTAAAATTCATCCGTGGATACATTTTAAATAAATTTGGGGTAATAAAATACATTTAGGCAGTAAAAATCATACAGACAGTAGCTCTGCAGATACTGATAATTATAATAACTTCAGGTCTGCACAAGTTTCTGGGATTATTGTCTCTCTAGTATAATAATGGTTCAGCTGCTTATCTGTAATATTCACTTCCTTGCCTGCATTTTTAAAGCAGTAATTCTCTGAAAAGCAGGTTAACAATGCCTTCTTTAAAGTCACCAAACTGTACCTAAACAAGAGTCTGTGAAGTTGTCTGCTGAGAACCCTAAGAAGAATGAACTTGACATCATAATTATTCCGAAAACAGCTTCTATTTTTTCCTCTAAATTCTAAGATATAATATCTACTTCAGTAAAGAAAAATAATCTTCTGTCTTTAGCTCCTGAGTCAACATGTCTCTGAAGGCAATTACACAAGGCTTGCAAAATTAGTAAAATGCTGCCAATTTATTTGAAAAAAGCTTTCTTTTTTTTCTTTCTTTTCATTGCTTTATGAGCTACATTCATTCAAATTCAGTTTTAGAAAGCTAAAGTAATATGTTCTTTGCCAGTTTAAGTGAATAGTACTTTTATTATAATAGATACTTTATTATTTCAATTAATTTATTTTATGTAAATGAAAAAAAAACAAGCTATTCTTTGTACATGAGTGGAAGGAGACATAGTTTATAGAGGGACTTTTTGCATTTAAAGCAGTACAATGCCATTATAAACAAAAATAAATTCTGAAATATATAAGATAGCAGGATTTGCTTTAGAAATTATTGTCAACTGAAAAAAGAAATTCAGAAAGTTCCATAGAGTATACTCAAATTTATATTATAATATTGCAATGGATGTGAACCTAGCTGAAGTTCTCATGACTGAGAGACATAACAAAGCATGTTTTTTGCCAAAGTGTATTTGGTAGGGTATATATGTTTATGTTCATCGTGACTGTTTGTCAGAAAGAGACAGGGAAACATAGGTGTGCAGCTGTTCTATGACCTTCATACTTGGCTGCACTGAGGTGCCTGGCCAATGCTCTCAGAGTGGACAACAAAGGTCATGAGAAACTGCACAGCCCCATGGGTAAACAATTACAGAACTGGCATAAAGCTGGTTGTTTTCTAAGGGTACAAAAGTAAGACCCTCTTGAAGCCAAATCCAAAGCCTCACCTGTGGCTGGACACAACACAAAGGAGTTTTACGAATTACCCTAGACTAGGCATTGGCTGCAATGGGGCTTCCCAGCTGGAAGTGTGGGCCTCAATCATGATTCAGTGGTAACTGGTGATGTTTTTCCTCTTAATCTCTGTTTTCCCTATGCAGTAATGATTTGAGGCATTGCTAATTTTCCTCTGTAGTTTACTTATATATGCATGTATATATGACTTGCTTTATTGTACTTATTTACTGTATACAGAGAGAATTATACCTGATTCTTGTTAGTGTGCTTGTTCACTTTAGTGTGCTTATTTGCTTTAGCTAACACATGGGCATTTTGTTGCTCACCCTGCCTGTCAGCAGAACAAATATCTCTATAGTTCTTACATTAGCAAAGGACTAGAGCAAACCTTTGCTGAAGCAGGTCCCTTTACTTTGTTTGCAAACTGTTTCCTGTCTGAAGAAAACGGGAGAATAAAATAAATCTAATGTGATAACATGAAATATATTAAAATCAAACAATGCAGCACATTTTACTTGGTTCAGATACATTACTGGATGTCATTGTAATACTCAGTTAATCCTCTATTCCTATATGTGCCCAAAGCTGAACCAAAGGATTGAATTCTTAATTCTTGAAATTGAAGCTTTAAGGAAAATGTTCTATGCTTTATATTAAACTGTAATAGTCATAGCATTGTTCTAGTCTGAACTTACCTATTGTGTTTCTATGAAAAAGGGTCCCTTGTGAATCAGGAGTGAGGCAAGATTGTAGAAAAGTGCATGACTTGGGAAAACCTTTGGGTTTGTGTTTGTTTCACTGCATCTGGGAAATACAAACTAAGATTCCTCTGAAATTTCATTTTCTGCAAATAGTAGCTTTATTTATGCATTTTCAAATAATTACTGAATATATTAAAATAGGAGGATTATCTTTGTTCAAAATATTTCATATTAAGCAATTCTCTCTCCTTTTTTTCTTTTTTTTTAGTTAGTAGCTGGAGATTAAACAGATCTTTATGCTCCCCAGAGTTTGGACTGTATTGATAAAGTCCTATAATACATGAATTAATCCTTTACACAAATAGGATTTAACACAGTTTTAACCCATCTTTTTACCTTTTCCTCACAAATCAATTGCATGGACAAGTTTCTGTCATGTGAAAAAACATTTACTAATTAACATAACTAAATTCCACCTTTTAAACCTACATTACATTGTGAATGCAACATCACAGGATACATCTAAAGATGGGGATTTCAAAACAATGAGAACATACGAATTGAATTAAAGATTTAGTTCCTTTAAAAAGCCCCTGAAAGGAAAAAAAAAAATGTTCAGACATACACACAAAATATCTTAAAAGATAGTTGTCATTTGTGAGAATAAGCAAATGCTTACAGGTGAAATAGCAACAGCAAAGTTGCCAAAACTGTCAAGTGGGTTCCAACATAATTTACATCTACAAAAAACAAGTCTATCAGTGTTTGTGCATATGATAATATATCTGCATTTGAATGTATTGCAAAGCACTCAACAATGAATATGTATTTGAGAAATCATGGAAAAAATTCTGAGTAGCTGACAAAATTAGAATGTAATCTCAAGCAAATGCATTAACTGACTGAAGTATTTTAAGCAGTCTGTATCTTATTTTATCTTACTCTGCTTAAAACATTTCAAATGTGCAGAAGAAAGCACAAGACATTGAGGAAAATGGTATATCAGCTAGTCTCATGCAAATGCTAGAAATCACAATAATACCAGTTTCCAGCTGGTGGGCTTAAATGGAGTCATTACCCAGGAACTGTGAAATCTGGGAGGAGAATTCTAAAAGGTATTAGGTCAAGATACATCGATCACTAAAAAAGATAAAAATTCAGTTGTTACTAAGCTAAATAGCCCTGTTGCTTTTATTTGTGTTTAAAAAAGTGATCAGTGAGGAAATTGCAAATGAGGTGGCTGTAGTAGATGTTCTGAAATAGCAGAAGTTGACAGAGGTCATAAGGGGTTAGTCCTTTTATCTAGCCATGAAATTGCTTGAAATCTAGTTCATGCATCATCAGGGAAAAGCTAGGCTTGTTCGTCTTTCAAGTATAAGTTAAAAACATTGCTTAGGAGGATTAAACTGCTTGTAAAGTTACAAACTGCTGCATGTTAAAACATAAGGTAACAGTAAAAGCATATCTCATTCTCAGCTCCCCTTCCTCCTTCAGTTGTGTCATGCCTATGTCTGAGATAAAAAATATCTCAGACTATTGGTTTCTACTGCAATAGCAGTGACACCTTTAACCTGAACACCTATCTGATCATGAATTCCTGAGTGTGAAAGCTATACCAACAGAAGGCTTGGAACAGAGGCAGAAAGAAGAAATTCAGGATCTAATCCACATTGCCTGATGCATCTGGGATCTTTCACCACAATAATCAGCAAAAATATCAGTAGGTTCATGTATTCTTTATTCTTTTATAATTCTGTAAATAAAAGAAACCAAAGATTTCTCAAACAAATATGAATTTTATCAATGTGTATCATACAGCAGTACTAACTGCTGGCAGATTTTATATCTTCTACTTTTTAAATGAAACCAATGGAATGCTATTCTGCATAATTTTGAAACCCAGTGAAACACTGGCTGCTAAGTCACACTGATGCTTCTAGCCCTTGAGCTATTAAATTCTTGTTTGCATGTACATAGCAATTAATTATACCTGTGATCATATACTCATGTATTCCTGTGCAAAACTAACATTTTGATTTGCAGAGCGATGGTTTGCAGTAATACGTTTCTTAACTTTTCTTTTAAATATCAAGGGCAATGACTTTTTTTTTTTTTTTGTCTGTTAATGTCCATATAAAGAAAACCCCAAATCTTAGAAAAGCTTTAGATGTTTTGTTCACCCANTTTTCAGTTTTTTGTTTTTTTTTTTTTTTTTTAAATAAAAAGGGCAATTTTTTTTTTTTTTTTTTTGTCTGTTAATGTCCATATAAAGAAAACCCCAAATCTTAGAAAAGCTTTAGATGTTTTGTTCACCCAGAAAAATGTTAACAATAGCAGCATGCAAATGGATGTGTGAACTCTCCAAAAAATGTATTTGAAAATTTTTTTCTGTTCTAATGCCACAGCCTGAAATCAGAATTCAGCTTGTTTTCCTACATGATGAAACATCTTTTTTATTCCTTTTTTGTATAAGAACAGATATAAATTCAGCAAAATCATATTTAACTGAAAATTTATTACATAATTCATGTTACCTACTTCCTGTAAACTCGCTTCTGCTAACATATTTGCAAGAAACCACTAATAGTTTTGAAAGAACATGAGAAATAAAAATATAAAATTTTAAAATAATTTTAATCAGCATATAGTTTTTGTGGGATTTTTTTAATACATATACATATACTTAGTGTTATCCTCAGAGAATTTTTGGTTGTTTGTTTTTTTCCTCATACAATTGAAGTTAGAAAAGAATATATTCCTGGAATACTTCTGTCAGCCTTATAGAAGCTAGCTTGTTATGTCATGGTAGAAAAGCTGCTTATCATAGGTATATGTTGTCTATTTATTTTTAATTATTCTTTCTCCCCTAACCTTTCCGTTTTTATACTTGCATCACATTTGATTTCAGCATATACTCCCAGGCTGGGAAGTACACCTTGCCTCATGTCACATTGTTCTCAAGCCTACCTGCTCTTTTATGGAAGAAGACTTTGAAAATCACCAAGAACAGAAAATTAAACACTTGACAGTGTTTACATAAGCAGAGAAGCAAAGTGGGTCTATATATAGAATTATGTCTCCTTCATTTTACCAAGACATTAATTGTTTCTCCTTTTTCTCGGAGCAAATCTTTACCAGCCTTTTACATACTTCCTCATGCCCTAACTCCCTTCTGTCTCCTGTTTGGATGAATAAGTGGTGGTGCATCCTGTGACTGGTTTGAGCCAATGAATTTGTTGGCCAGCTAAAGCACATGCCTTCTGCCTTATTCAGGTGATAACAGCAGATTCGAATCTTGATGGGTGTGTTACTTTGAGTTTGTCTTCAACCACCTGTTGATTTCCATGATACAAACAATTTAATAACTTACCTTCAGTGATAACTGTTTATTTAGTTACCAAGAAGATGAGAGATTAATTGGATAAAGTTTACTCTATTAGGAGCGAAGGCTAAGAAAAATCCTCCACTGAGGAGAAACATTTTGTTCTGTCAGTTAGTATTAAATTAGTAACAACAGATTTACATTTTTATAGTTTTCATTTTAAATCACTTTAACACAAAAGTGAATTGCAGAAAGAAAAAGAAGAAGAGGGAATTGAAATAGAAGCCCTCAAGGTACCTGACCAAGTATTAAACTAAATGTCTTTCTCAACTGTGCAAATTAGCCTGATAAAACTTTGTATTGCAGTTGCTAGATTCATTATAGTAAACTATTAGCATTGAAGACAATTCTGTCTGACAGCAGTGACAAGTTATAGCAATGCTTTAAATACTTATGCAAGCCTACAACAGCACTGCTTTTGCATGACTAACCTGCTAATGAACCTGTCTAAAGCTAAGTCAAGTTGTCCATGTGCTGTAGTCACAGTAGTGGTGTCATTTGGTTTGACACAATGCATTTTATCTTTTTAATCTGTAACTCCTATAAGTCTTGCCTTAGACTAACTCAAAGAAGTAAATAATTGGGCAATGACATATTCTTCAATGTATCAGTATGACTATGACTTTTAAAATCTATATGGCTTACTCTCCACACTAAAATTGAGGTATTCATGAAAGCAAATGTCCATATTTAATAGAGTTAGAAATGTCATATGATATAAGATGAAAGATTTCACAAGTTAGCCTCACTTAACATGCTGGAACACCTAATTTAACAACTACTTATAGACTTTCCGTTTTTAAAAATCTGCCTATCTGAAATTTGAAAATAACATTAAAATTATTTTTTTAGCCATGAAAAATGTGAAGCAACAGCATCTAAGTGTTTCAAAATACATTCTTGAACACCATAAATCCTGTTCAGTATTTTCTAAATGCTGAAAATCCACCTGAAATTATACTTTCTAATAATCTCTTCTTTTCCTACATTTTTTACTCCAAGTTTTGCAAAGTATGTATAAGACCACTCAGTAAGAGACTAATTTGTTGCCATTATTATATGTTTGGATTACAAATAGCTTTATAGTTATATGAAAAAACAAAGTCAATATATTTTAAATCTTTACTCTTCAGTGAATAAAATCCAAATACAAATGTTTAAAGATTTTTTCAATAGCTATATATAGGTAGAGTTAGGCTAAGATATACAACAAATACTGAAGTAATAAAAAACAGGTATCAGTAATATTCTAGTAATATTCAGTAGTATTCTGTGAAATCAGAAATAAACTCTAAGTTCCAAGTGAAAGGATTGAAGTTTGGTCATGACAGCAAAGCTTGTTGAATTCAGCTTGTCGCAGCTGGAGGTCTGAAGCACCCTAATGGACCTTTTATTCCATGATGTACATTCTTTAAATTATGTAAAGTGACTCAGGTTGCAAAATGTTGCATTTAATAATCTTTATTATAAAAAAACCCCAAACCTTTGATTTTAAAACTTTTTTATTATTGTTTTTAAAAATTGTTTCTCTTCCACCGCTAAATCATCAAGATTTATATGTTTAGTATTGCAGATTATTTTTCAAATAATTTTTTTAACTATATTTGGGAATTAACAATTTACAGATTGGCGCACCATTATCTGTTCCAGATTTTAGATTAACAGTTCTGTTTATCCATTTTTACAGTGCTTCCAAACACAATAAAACCTCCCATAGCCTAACCAGATAATTACATCTTTAATCATTCTGTTTACAAAATAATTTGAGTTCACTTCAATAATTATTTGTTAAACTGAAGGCTCAAGTGAGGGACAGAATAAATTTCTATAAGCAAAAATAAGGATTTTTGGTTTTCATTCTGTCTTTTGTTAGCCTATATGTAATAACAAAACAAAACCAGACAGCTGATTGTCATATTTACCCTCCTTTGCAAAGTATTTAGTGGTAGTTTTGGCACTAGGTGACTGGTTGAAGCTAGTTCTTCTGCTTTAAATTATATAAATGAAGTCAGAGGCAATGACGTGCCTTATTCTCATTTTTCACTTTTCCCCAAACAGCAATACTCAGCTCTTCTCCAACCACAACCTGACAGACATTTAATTTATTGTATGCCTCTACCCACTGGCCTGACTGCTAGCACTGTTTTACATACTAAGGTTTCTGCCTAATCAGATTCTCATTTGCAGGCTGTTTTATTTCTTTGCAGCCACTCAGAGAGGCACCAGCACCTCCACACACTCTTATGGAAAGGTTCATGGCTGCTGGAGCAAGGAGGCACAGGAGGAGTGTGAGATGACACCAGAGGAGGCCTGTGGAAAGCAGAATGTTGTTGAGACCAGGGCTGGAGACACACTTTTGGAAGGCAAAACTTCATGAAGGAGAGAAAAGGTACCTCTTGAATGTCTAAGCCAGGGGAGAATCTGTCCTGAACAAGAACACCCCCAGAACTGACTGTGGCCTATGAAGGATTTATGGTGGAGCAGGGGCATCTCATGAGGCACACTCAGGATGGAATGATAAATACATGTGGGAAGGAAGGAGTGGTGGAAGACAAGAACAAGAAGCAAAAAGTGTCGGGAAGGAGCCAGTGCATTCTGTCACCTCCTCCATTCCCACACTGTAGAGCCTGAGAGCAACATGATGAGATCATAGCAAATATTAAATCAAGGACATTTCTGTAGTGTATTTGAAAGGGTTAGTAATAACAAATTCATAACCTTTCTAAATAGACACTTCAGGGAAAGTTTTTACATTTGGTAAATAAGAGGTGCCAGAAGGATAAGAAAAAAGTGTGAATTTATTCAAGAAAAAATACTTTTAAAAAAGAAAAGAAAGAGAACAAAAAAAAAAAATGGGACAGAAACAGCTAGCATGGCACTAAATAAATTAATGACCAGCAGAGCCAGAAGCACCTTGTAAATAATAAATCATGATAGCTGTTAAAAAATCAATCTAGAAGAATCTGATCTAGAGAAATGAAAGCTGTTCTAAACAGGATAGGCAAGGCTAACATTCGTAACTGAACAAAATGTGGGGTTGAGATACATTTTCAGGTTATCCAGCAGTCTTAAGAAATGAATAGAATGGAGGAGTTACGAATAAAAGCTATTGCTATCAGACAACCAATAACAGCCAAAACAAAATTTTATGTTGTAGGAAATGGAAAAGTTGTGGAGAGTAAAGAAAAAAGTCTATGGCTCTATGTGAAAGCTACTAATAGCCACCTAAAACAAGTACAAACAGTGAAAGCTGACTGACAGTTTTATTCAGAGGACCTCACTTTAGGGTTGCATCTCTTGCTTAGGAAGATGGAGAAAACCAGCTACTTAAGAATTTTTAACATTTTCCATTACAACAGAAGCTGTGGTAATGGAAAAAGAATAGCTTAAAAAAGATGTAACAGCTTCTGCTGGGTGTGTGAAACACAGACCCAGGTCTGTGTACAGAAAGCAGAAGCAGATGGAGAATGTCATTCAATCTTCCTGAAGCCAAATTTTCAAGGACCCTTACAATGCATACCATTGTCACCATGGGGAAAATTATTGACCATGCCATTTGATAGATTTTATTCTCCTTCAAACTGTCACCCTATTGAAAAGATCTCAATAAATGATTTTTCTTTCTCTTTATTTTCTATTTTTTTTTAAAAAAAAACTATCTTTCCCCACATGAATGTGAGTATCTGTGAATGCAGGGACAAATAAGATGGATAGTGAAGAATTGGTTTACACATTCCAGTTTAGATAAGTAGGGGTGGGGAAAATCAGTTGGCAGGCATTAGATAACTATAGGAAAGTGAAGTAGATGGTATTAGTTCATGTAAAAGTTTGAGCAATAAAAAAGATATACTGACCTAATGACAGATAAATTGATGTCTGGATGACAGGACAGAAGAAGGGAGCACTCTCTAGTCTAACTTTTACAAAAGAAACTCATTACAAAAATATACTGAAACCTATGAACTGAAATGGAATGGTAGGTGCTGGTTTGTACAAGAGATGTGATTGCATGCTTACTTCAAATAAATGCAAGAAAAATATATAATTTTTAAAAAGTGGTTTCAACTTTAACTTCTAATTTCCCATACAAATTTTCCAGTGGAGGCACATATTCCTACACATTTTGGCTTCTATCAGCTCTCTTTCCAGAAAAAATTTCTTAGCTGTCTAGACATCTAATAATAGTCTGTAACCTGGTGTCTGCAGAGCCCTAGAAGTCTGCAGGGTACTTCCAGTTTTAAGTTTTCCTTGGCAAAGGCTTTACAAAGAACGACTAGATACTTCTTTTGCATACTAATTTTTTGCTGGTGTAGGTGGTGGATGTTAGTCAAACAAAACATCATTTTTTTTTGGTCCTAGGCATTTTTATTTTTTTGCTTATCTCTATTCCTTCTGATTTTTATGTCAAGTTTTTACAGATCTAAAAGGTAGGAACTATTTTCTGAGTTGCTTGTTTGTTTGTTTGTTTTTATTTTTCCAATACCTTCAAAAAGAGATCTTCCCCAGACAGAGGAACTTCCCCAGATGTTCCTCTGAAATATTTTTTACATCAGTTTGAATTACTCATAGCTTTGATGACAGAATAGGAATTTCTTTTTCTTATTGATTATAATACAGTACACATTTTGAGGGGTTTATAGTTAATTTAGCTTAATCACAGTTAGTGTTGTGCTGAATAGTTACACTAGAAGAAGAAAATGCAGTTGATATATTGAGTTAGAGAAAAAGCAAATTAACATGTTAATGTATTAAGGTTTACTGTGAAACTAAAAGAAAATCCCATGCAAATTCTAAATCTCAAGATAATTCTAGAGAGGAAGATGCATGCTTCTGTAGATATGCAGACTGGTAGACTGCTTGATAGGGATTGTTATTATGCTTAATAAATTTTGGTACTATGTCCTTGTCACGAGACTGAGTGTTGGGGTTGCTAAAAGAATCACTGTTAGAGACATTAGCAAAAGTAATTTTAATAGAAATATATAAATGTGTGATTCGACAGAATTCAATGGCAAGGTCCACTTTGCTACATACAAAACCAGACTGTGTCAGAATTGGCAATGATTTAATACAGGATTGGGTTAAAGTGATTTATACAGAACTGAATTGAAATAATGTGTATAGAAACTGAAAATACAAAGGAGTAAGGGACACCCTCCTGTTGAGTCATAAAGTTCAGATTAGACTCCCTTGTTTTCTAAACTCTTGACAGACCCTAGATGCAGCTGGCTCTAATCCTAGTCTCAGACTTGGACAACAGTTTAGTGGAATTTGAAAGGAAAACAAGGCAGAGGGACTGAAGGTGAAAAGGATAAGAGAAACCCTCTTGTTGAGTCATGATGCTCGGATTGGACCCCTTGCTTTCTAAACTTCCTCTTAGAGAGGAATCTAGGCACAGCCGAATTCAATCTTAGTCTCAGACCTGAATGACAGTTTTATGTCTTATTAAAGATATATAGGAAATAAGGAAATTCTTCCACAAAGTCATGAGGTTCAGACTATGCATATAGATATATACACATATATACAAATATGTATGTTAAAAATCTCCCTCAGGTCCAGTGAAAAGTAATTGTGTAGCATAATGCTTACATCAGCTTCCTCAGAATTTCTCAATAGGCATACAGTTGAGAGTGAGCAGAAGTAAAAGCCCAAACAGATGATCCCCTTATTTCCTAAACTTGAGAATTTACAGGATGTGAGAGGTTCCACTCAAAGAGAGATAACTGGGTTGCAGCCCACTGTGGTTCAGGAGAGCTCAAAGACGGTTGTAAAATGGTTGGCTTAATTCATCAGTAAATTTTCATCCTGGCTTCAATTCTGTGTTGGTTTCACCAGTTGCACAACCATTATGTTTCAGGTTGTCAGGGAATTATTTATCATCTCAAAATAACTCCTGATTAGATTAGGGAGTGTCTGACCTTCCTGGTGTCTGCGTGGCCCTTCCCACCTTTGCTAGGCAATCAGAGTTTCTGATACAGCCAGGGAGCACTCAGCCGTCCAACAACTTGCAACTGTGCAAAGTCTGGGGAATTCCTAGGGGAATCAAAGGGGTCCAGGAGTGGGGCAAGGGGATGTACCACCACAGTAATTTCTGAACTCTTGTTTGGTATTGCCCATCCTTGCAAGGTAGAATGTTGTGAGTACAGTGGCATCACTGTTATTTTATATGGTCAAATACGGTTTCACCTCAGTTCAACGGGATCAATTGTCATGTGATGAACAATTTTAGTTCCCCTTGTACTGGAGTGTGTCCAGGCTTGTGACCTGTCTTGTTACTGGCCTCTTGACATACTAAGTCTCGCAATGTTTAAATTGCTGAAATATATAAGTGGAAACTATGCATGGGCAAGAACAACTTTTGTTAGTATGCTGTTGAGTAAAGAAATTGTGGCTACATGTGGGACTCCAAGCATTACCACATACAAAAAAAATGCATGCAAGAAAGTTCTAATATAAGAAATAAATTGAGCTAAGGATTTATGAATTTTGATGGATTGTGCCATTCCACAGCTGATGCCTTCAAAATAGGTTGTGCTTCTAGCTGTATGTTTCCTTATGTAAAGTGGTGTGCAACAAGCACTGACACCTAAATGCTTTCTTTCAGTGTAATCTCACTGATCATATCAACAAAAATAGTTATGTATTTAATTTCTTTCATCGCTAAGTATGCTAGCAAATGTTCAGCCAAAGATACAATGGAAAATCTGGCTTCTACATGGTAGACAAGCTAAACAAAAAGAATAATTCTTCCTTCTTTAATGCTTCTAGGTCACAGTTCAATTACCAGAAAACTGACATGACTTTCCATTCCTGTGTATTTCATGAAATCTTTAGGTCCTCAGATCTTTAGCAAAATTGTAATGAAGTTTCAGTGTCAAGACTTCATGTCACAGTTGAAGAAACACTAAAAATAAGTAAGACAAAAAGAGAACTTTTAAATCAAAGTAAAAATCATTAGAAGAGTTGAGGTATCATTGCTGATGTCAACAACATCAAGTAGAAAAAACTTAAACAAGAAAAATAGAATAACTAAATAGGAATTTAGCTGGTGACTGTTCTTAGGCACTCCATACAAGTACTACTGTGTATTTTTAATGACAGCTACAGGACCAACCCAATGGTCTACTTAGTTGTACTGAATAAAGTCTGTTAGAGAAGAGGAAGACTAATCTCCCATGATCGAACCTGCTTCTCGTTTGTCATATTTCCTCATTTTCCTTAGAAAGTGAATAATAACACATATCTATTAATGAAAACTACTAAGCAATATGGTAAGATAATATATGCTCTTTGTTCAGATTGTACATTGCTGTTATAGAGTCTGTAAATTAATTATTCTAATGTTTTGTGACTCTCCCTTAGGGATCAGCCTCCTGTCTTTTGGGTTTTTTTCCCTGTACATAATCCAGCTGACATTTCTTACTAGAATGAATTACCAATAAAAATTAGAAAGGGAAATTGAAGTATTTATGTTAAAAATGGGGAAAAACATTTTTTCACCTTCCTCCCATCTTGGACTTCAAATTCCCTCTTTCTTTTGGTCCATTCCACAAAACTGTCCCTCTTGATTGTGATATTTGACTCCTGGTAAACTCATTATTCCCTCAACTACCAACTGGCAGTGCGCTAAATTTTAGAAGGATTTTTTCTCTCAACAATAACTCTTTCACCATTCCTAATGCATACAAAAAAGAAACTATCACTGTAGTTCAATAGTATAAATTTGTAACAAGCATGAGGTAGATTAAACATACACAATTGGAAATTTCTTTCACTAATGCAGCATACTTTAGCATCAAGTATCAGAAGGTCCCAGATTAGTCCACAAAACAATAAACTATTTCAATGGAATACAGATTTTAGGAATGACATGAAAATGCATATAAAAAAATTGCATAGGTTGCTACATTAGAAATAATTTAGAATTTTCACTTTTAAAACCTGATGTTTTCCACGGATATACCAACTGAACTCTATGCTGGAGTAGGACAATGATATTTTCTATTAATGCACTATATTGAATGCTTAGAGGAAGAATAAATGGAACATGTGCTGAAAAAATTGTGCACTGAATCTTGAAAAAGCTTTATTAAGGCCCTTAATATTGCTTTTGTAACCATGTAGCCAGCTTTACTCTTCATATGTCAATTTGTCTTACTAATCACAGCTAAGAAGTTCATTGGTGGACATCAAATAAGAAAATAAGATTTCTCTTGCATGAAATAGAATCAATACTCATTAAAAGTATCTCAGATCCTTGTCTTTTTTTTTTTTCTAGTTCTAATATGCAACACAATTTTTGAGATGAAATTAATTCACCCAGAAATGTCTATAATAGGAATTCAAGTAGTGCAACTGTATCAAACCATGCCAACTTACTCTAGATTAAGAAAGACTTTCCAGAAATGAAATAGAAATATGAAAAGGAGGAGGAGGGGAAGAACCTGTATCTTAACAGTATTGTCACTCATCAACTATCTCTTACTTTCCCTTTGGAGGCTAATAATGCCACTTAGGAGGAAATGACCCTTCATAGGTATATTTGAAGTAAATCTCTCCTTGCATATAAAGTACACATGCCCAAGCAAAAAGCAAATCAAACGCAAGCATTAATAGCTACTACATAGGTGTGTACAGGTGGTAGTTGTTAGTATGAATTATATATATGCATCATAACTTGCAGCTAAGAATCCAGTTTGTGGTTGCTATTGCTGATGTACAGTGCTTGAAAAATTTCTTAGGTTTCTGAAAAACAAGCAAAACTTCCTTTTGCCTATTTTTATTGTGTTACAGAAGTAAATTTTTTACAGATGCATATTATTTGAAGAGATGCATTAATTATGACTTTGAAGAAATTCCACATTAAAAAAAGAAAATAAATGCCCCAAAACATTGTGAAGATCACAGAGTAACAGTCATACTATAAGAAAGTCTGTTTTTCAAAGTGGGTTCATAGAAAACATTTGTAACTTCTGCTGTATTCAAACCCCTACTATTCTCTTGAAATAATGTCAGAAACATTTGAGAAGTTCATCCTATTTTCCTCCCACTGAAAGCACTAGAGTCATTCATAAGCAAACGCCAGCACATTTTTGCCACTGGTAACAAAACTAAGGAAGTTGTAATACTACCCAAATTCATAGGCATTTCAGTTACTAATGGAACATTGTAACAACTAGAACCATAACATTTATTAATTCATGTCCCAATTTGTTCAAGTCCCTGAAGATACCTTCACTGCAGTCTTCAGTAAATACCAAAACTTTAAATGGACATTGCAGAATTTTCACACAGAAAGAAACTTGTGGTTGAAATATTTGCACTGAAAAGTTCTACAGGTCACTGAAACAGAAAACAAATGCATGATATTACCTTATATCCTCTTTCAGGTAATTTTCATAAAGTTAATATTTAAAAAAACATTTCAGTTACTGAAATGAATAGTTTTTAGCCTGTTTAAAAGTCTGTTATTCTGAATATGGAAAAAACCTCTAATCCAAAATAACAAGCATTTTTTGCAGTAGCAGTATATCTCAAAAGCGGATTGCACACAGCAAAGAAGCTCCATTTTATGAACTGATTGCCTGCTCTAAATAGGTCAGGCAGATCTGGTCACAAGTCCCAACAGCTGTTTCCCACCACTTGAGTGGAAAACATAATATCCTCAATCTAGACCTAAACAATGGCTGAATTCAGGTCTATAGATATCAAACTAGACTTTCACATATGTACTGTACTTATCAGTTCCACTCAAAAAATTCAGTGCCTAAGCCAATCCATCCTCAAATGTCTGCAGTTATTTGTAGGTGTCATGGTTTAAGCCCAGACATTGCTGCTTTAAGCCCAGCACTGCACCAGTCACTAAGGATAAAAATGACTGGTAATGCTGAACCCAGGACAGTAGGGCAGGCAAATGCTCAGGTGTGCAAGGTACTAGTAGCTCATTATATGTTCCTTTAGCTGAAGCCAAAATTGTGTTCTCATTCTCCATTTTAAAAACTTATCTGGGAGAACGGAAGAGCTTTCTACACATTTTGAATTACTATCAATTAGCAGTTTAAAGTGAAAACTAAATATATTTTGCTTACTCCCATTCTTTACCTTTCATTCTCAATGTGCTGTGCTTAACACTACTAGCAAACATAAGAGGCTAGAAAAGTAATTACATATTTAATATGAATGAAAAGCAGGGGTGAAGCTATGGTAGTAACAAAGTAAGCAAGCAATTGGCTTTTCTAGTTATCCTGATAGAGTATCTTGATTTTTACTTACAGAACAGGGCATAAAAACTGCTTTCATTTTTTACTAGAGACATTCTTCCTGCCTCCATGTCACGTTTATTAATACTGTCTTTCCCACACTCAGGTCAATGGATTAGATAGAACTAATCATTCTAGCATAATCAGCAAGGTCAGATTAGACCTGCATTTCCTCAAGGATATCACTTAGCCTAAATATATGACTTTTTTGCTCTGGATTTGAGATTATTCCTCATAACCAGTCTGCCCACCACTGCACTACAATTCTGAATGCATTGTATGCCCTCAAGAAAAGATTTTTGTTTTCCAAGGTTCACTGCTGTTACTGTTAAGCCACAACAGACAAGAAAAGGGTAGCATTATATGTTAAACAAACATGCTGATTTGGATTGACATCACTCAGTAGTTATGAAACACATAATTTACTTTATATCAGCAACTTTTATTGTTATGAAAGTGAAAGCATTCCACAATGACAGACACTGAACTGGATATAGAAACTCTGAAGCTTTAAGGTGTAATAGTGTTTGTACAAAGTTACTTGGTAGAAGTTATCTTTGATTTATTGTCCTGCAAGTTGGTTGTCTTATTAAGACCAAATAACTTTATCTGCAAGGCAAAAAAGGTTAGTAGTGTATTTCAATGTATTTTTAAATATTTGCTTCTATCATGGAAGGTAAAGTTGATGTAAATATATCGGTAATGAATGGAAAATATATTAATTTACATATGCTATGAAAGATTTCTTCTATATCAGGCTCACAAAAAAAAAAAAAAAAGACCAAAGTCAAACCCCAGGTACTTTTATTTACTTAAGTTCTTAGTTTTATAACATAAACTTGTATCTAGCAAGATGCAGAACTGTAAACTACATACATGAATTGTGCCACTTTAACTGAATGAGAAAGTAAACCACTTTCAACTAAATAAAGAGTAAACATGTGGTTGTGTCCTGGGTTCAGCAGTTGCAATCAGTTTTTCTTCTCTTTAGTAGCTGGTGTTTTGACTTAGCCCGGGAACAAGGCTGATAAGGCCGATGTTTTTGGTTGTTGCTGAGCGATGTTTGCCCTGACCAAGGACTTTGTGAGCCTCATGCTCTGCCGGAGAGAAGGGGGGCCGGGAGAAAGGAGGGACAGAACCCAAACTGACCAAAGAGGTATTCCATACCATAGCACGTCATGCCCAGGAGGTAACTGGGANTCTCTGGCCGGGGAGAGGGGGGGGCCGGGAGAAAGGAGGGACAGAACCCAAATTGACCAAAGAGGTATTCCATACCATAGCACGTCATGCCCAGGAGGTAACTGGGAGTTACCCGGAAGGAGGAGGAACTTCCCGGTCGGGCTTGTTTTCAGCGGGTGGTATCATACCCTCTTCCCTTGTTTTCTTTGTCATTGTTATTATTGTTGGTGATAGCGATAGTGATTTGTGTTGTACCTTGGTTACTGGACTGTTGTTATCTGACCAGTGGGAGTTCTTCGGCCCATCTTCCCTCCCACTCCTCTGGGAGCGGGGAGAAAAGAGGGGAGGGGGGGATAAAGGGAGGGGTTGAGTGGGTGAACGTGCTGCCTGGCTGGGTTCAAACTACGACAGTTCTTTTGGCGCCCAACGTGGGGCACGAAGGGTTAAGATAACAACAGATCTGACCGGATCGGGAGTCACTCGTCACAATGCTGATTTATTGGCTCTCGAGGTTTTACCTCTTGATCTCATGGTCTCAGGATATCATACCTTACGTACAGCCGGTATTCGCTGTGTTGGTGTTTATCTGGTGGGGAAAGGGCTTGGACTAAGGTTTTGGTCTCATTGTATTTTATAATAATGACTTGTAATACAATAGAG